>JAPXFY010007602.1:2500-10489 GCA_030674185.1 Monoplex corrugatus | reverse complement strand
GAATACAAACAGGTATATTGATTTGGATTTTGAAGAGAGAGAGAGAGAGAGAGAGAGAGTGAGGGAGGGAGAGAGAGAGAGGGAGGGAGGGAGAGAGAGAGAGAGGGAGAGAGAGAGAGAGAGAGAGAGCTAGAGAGAGAGAGAGAGAGAGTGTGTGTTTATGTGTCCGTGTGTACATGAAAATGAATGTATATATATATATATGTGTATCTATATATGTATGTGTGTGTGTGTGTGTGTGTGTGTGTGTGTGTGTGTGCTTTCATATGTGTGTATGTGTGTGTATGTGTGTGTGCGTCTGTGCGTGAGTGTATATGGATGTGTGTGTGTGTGTGTGTGTGTGTGCATGCGTGCGTGCGTGTGCGTGTACGTCAAACACTTTGGATATCCCTGAGTTAGTCTCATTTCTCCTTGAGCATCCAACTTAACAATCATTCTTTCCGATTATGGTATTTATTAATGACTTATCTCAGTTTTATCTTCTTCATTATGTTAATTTGTCATTCAAAATGTTTTAGCTTTTATATTGTTGAGTTATGCTGACGCTAGAAATGCAAGTTTGGAGTTTGGTAGGACATGGATCCCCTCCCCTCCCACCCACCCCTTTTTTTTTTTTTTAACAAAGATTGACATAGAAAACAAATGCTAAATGCGCAGATACAGAGCTCAAGCCATGATCGTTTTGGATCTTCTCCATCACATGCAGTGTATGTTAGTTGGTTCTTTTGATAGTGCCGTGGACTCAAGATCTGATATTTTGAGTTCAATCCCAGCCCCCAACATTCAAAACTGGCCTGTTCGCTGCCCGTCTTAATATTTCCATCATTCTGGTGGTGTCAGCTTAATGTTTTAAAAGTCACTCAACCCCCTCCGTCTCCAATTTCAAGACCTTACTAGCGTATAGCGTTTTGTGGAGGCTTCGGAATCTGCCAAATAAATATTGGCAGATTTGGGAAGAGCTCATATGAAATTGTCCGAATGCGATGAATCCCTCTTGAACAAACACAAAACCTCCACAAACTCCATCACATTTTATATCTGTGTCTTCAGTACATCAGGAATTTATTTCAGGCGTGGGAATGCCACCTTGAGAAACTGAAACTGAGAAATCATACTACCACTTGACTGGCATCATTGTCAGAGTGAAACCTTAATTAGAATTACTCATAACGATCATTTGTAACATGTATTGTTGTTTTGTGTTTGTATTGCTACAATAACTCTCTTCCCCTTATCTTTTTCTTTTTCTCCTACTCCTCCTTCTTCTGATTAGAATGGTAATTATGTATGGTTTGCATGTTTTTTGTTTTGGTTTTTGTTTTGCTTTAGTTTAAGTGCTTGATGTCAGGAATTGTAGCTGTAGATGTTCTGTGTGAATGATGGGTTCAGATTATCTCACGTACAGACGACACAAAAGATAAACCAACATTGATTTCTTTTACTCCAGTCATTTTAGCACAACGGGCTATTGACTGGAACATCGTGGATTCAGATCCTTATCAGTCGTGCCAGAATCAGTTTGGGATTTTTCGGCCCCACCCGACTCCTGAAGTAGCTGAGCGTGCTATGGGCTTATTGGGAAGACTGTGACCACACAGTCAGTCTCATCCACCTCAGTGATGCATCGCCGAAGGTGTTACTGAAATTTCCTGACCAACACGACAGATGTCTGTATCTCTCGGGTCTGGTTGACGGCAGGATATGTTAGGATAGTAAGCTTAGAATACAGCCCTGTCACGCATTCTCAGTCCTATATAGAGCTCCATAGCATCGTGATTATCATCACAGTCCTCCTCCTCATAGCATTGTAAACAAACTAACCCAGTTTGTAAGGCCGTTAAGGTCGCATAAAAAAAGGGAGAGAAAAAAAAGATGAGGACAAATGAGCAAATGAAACTGCGTAAATGCGATGATCTTTAAGAAAATAGATCACAGAGGGGGAAAAAAAGATGACATATTGGCAAATGAAACTGCGTAAATGCGATGATCGTTCAGAAAATAGATAAGACAAATTGGCAAATGAAACTGCGTAAATGCGATGATCGTTCAGAAAATAGATAAGACAAATTGGCAAATGAAACTGCGTAAATGCGATGATCGTTCAGAAAATAGATAAGACAAATTGGCAAATGAAACTGCCTAAATGCGATGATCGTTAAGAAAATAGATAAGACAAATTGGCAAATGAAACTGCCTAAATGCGATGATCGTTAAGAAAATAGATAAGACAAATTGGCAAATGAAACTGCGTAAATGCGATGATCGTTAAGAAAATAGATAAGACAAATTGGCAAATGAAACTGCCTAAATGCGATGATCGTTAAGAAAATAGATAAGACAAATTGGCAAATGAAACTGCCTAAATGCGATGATCGTTCAGAAAATAGATCACAACCGTGTGATCTTTTAAAACTTTCTCATAAACCTTATTTTCCAACAGAAACTGGCGGAATATGAATCCAGAGTGAACAGTCTCACAGAGCAACTGGAATGGCAGTTGGGATCTCAGAAGGAACTGATGCTGAGAACCAAACAGTACGAGACAGATATCGCAGACCTGGACAACAAACTGCGTGCCGCTGACGGTGAGCTGGCTGCTGGGGATGTCCTCAGAGAGGGCTTCAAGGTGGACAAGGAGAAGGTGGGTAAAGCTGATGGGATGTCAAGTTGTGTTCTTGCTTTGTTGTTGTTTGACATCCAAAAACAAGTGTGACTGCAGGAAGCTGATGGATAGGATGTAGGAGTCAAAGGGTTAAGATCCCTTCATTATAACGGTCATTATTATTACTCGACAAGAAAAATGAATGCAGTGCATAAATCGAGAAGCTGCAAACAAACAACACTGTGCACATTGGTCACCGTTGTGCAGTGGTTAGCACAAAGGGCTACAGAGATGAAGGTTCGGATCCTGTCAGTCTTATCAAAATCAGTGTGGGGATTGTTTGGCACAAAGGGCTACAGAGGTGAAGGTTCGGATCCCGTCAGTCTTATCAAAATCAATGTGGGGATTTTTTGGCACAAAGGGCTACAGAGGTGAAGGTTCGGATCCCGTCAGTCTTATCAAAATCAATGTGGGGATTTTTTGGCACAAAGGGCTACAGAGGTGAAGGTTCGGATCCCGTCAGTCTTATCAAAATCAATGTGGGGATTTTTTTGCCCCAAACGGCTTCTACTCAGAGTTTTACATACTCTGGGCTTATTGGGAAAGTTAGGACCGCACAGTTGAGTTTTATCCACTTCACGAAAGCGTCGTTGAGGATGTGGCTTAATTCTCCTCACAAACGCCACAGGTGTCTGTATCTTTCGGGCCTGGTTGACGCCAGGATATGTTATGAAAGTGAGCGTAGAGTATAGCCCTCTCAGGCAGTGTCAATCCTAGACTGAACTCCGTAGCATCATGAATATCATCCCTATTGTCATCATGATGGCATTGTCAAAAATTGTCTTAGATTATGTGGCCATTAATGTGGCGCAGGTTAGGGGGAGGGGACCCAGCCCAGACCAAACTAAACCAACCCAACGCCAACCCAAACCCAGATCAAAATCCAGCCCAACCCAAACCCAAACCAACTCAACCCAACCCAACTCAACCCAACCCAACCCAACCCAACCCAACCCAACCCAACCCAACCCAACCCAACCCAACCCAACCCAACCCAACTCAGCCCAGCCCAACCCAACCCAACCCAACCCAACCCAACCCAACCAGACCAGACAACACGAAACCTGACCAAACCAAAACCAAACGAAGCGAAACCAAACCAACCAGACCAAACCAGGCCAAACCAGACGAAACGAAACGAAACAAAACGAAACGAAGCCACACGACAAGGAAACCAACAACACAGCACACATTCAAACAGACCCAAGTTAGTCACGTAATATCCAAAAAAACCATAGTACAAAAAACATGTCGATCGGTTTCACAGTACCTGCAAGGCCTCCAGAGGCTGGGAGAGATTATGAAGATGGACCATGCCTCACTGGACCTCGGGCTGGACATGGTCCTGGGCGCCCTCATCTCACGTGCAGAACAACTGGTCAACCTGGAGGCCGATGCTCTCGCCGAACGAACTACGCACTTGTACAGTCTTAAACGAAGGGTGGGTAACTTTTTTTTAGCTTTTTATAAATGTGATATGCAGAAGCAATTTTAGATAATACCAAAGAAATAAGAGGGAAGCAGAGAGAATTTTTATAATATCAATCAATTTTAGGTAATTTAGGCCTGTTTTTATACGTTTCAGTGTCCTTAGTTATGTTTAAATTTGTAGGTATGTTTTTTTAATCCCCTATGCGATAAATTGGACGGAGTGGTCAATAACAGGGGCATCTCCTTAGATTATGTGCGCGAATGCATTGATATGTGTACTTAATTTTCTTTCCCCTTTTTTCTTCCAGTTGAAGAATTGTGTATGTTTTTAAACGGTTATAGTCCTGATATGGCTCTACGCAGTCGGCTGGGCTTTAAACAAAACTAACAGTAACAGGTCATGTGATGTTGCAACAGATCAAGACCCTCAAAGAACAGCTGGAATCCAAAGAACTTCACATTGACCTTCTCCGTAAGAAGGTGACGTCACTGGAGGAGCGAGTTCATGGCCGTGTGGACCTGCAGAACATGGTGGAGGCTGAGACTCTGCGGGTTAGACTGAATTTAATTCTGATGTTGAAATAGATAGAAAATTGATAATGACAATAACGACGACGTCTTGTATCTTGTATTGTGTGTTGTATCATGTATGAGTTGTCTTCCTTCGCCTAACAGGCTGAGCATTTTTCTCTCGTTTGTTTATATGGATTACTGGTGACTGACTACGTTATTTGCTCTGAAAGTTGTATCAGTGTATTCGTGATGGAATGGACGTTATTTTGGTGTGTGTTTTGTGCCTCTCTTCCCCCGAACCTGCGTTTGCTATGGTTCCTGTTTTTGGCCAGACTATCAGGTACAGTTGCAATATTTGATTACACTCGCCCGCCAGTTTATTCCTGCCATGCTTCACACGTGCGTTATCTGGGTCATTCCCTTCCTTTCTCTCTCCCTCCTCCTGCGCTTTTCGTGCCCTCACCATCCCATTCTTCCATCTACCGACAGTTTCGCCCTTCCCTTTCTACATTCCAGCGAACTCACTCACATCGGTATTTACACCCTCACCCTCCCACCTGTCAACGTCCTGCCTTGTCGGCTGCTCATTCACCCCTTCTATCCTACAGCTGCAATGAACTGCTAGCAGTGCAACCTGCACCCCTTGATCCAACCTTGAACCTGACATTACGAAGGCTCTGCATCGGTGTGAATCTTCCTCATGTTCGGGGATGCAGGGCGGGGAGAAGAAAGCATAGAAAGATTGCTGTTGCCAGTCGTGCTCCCCCTGTCTCTCATGGATCCCCACCTCGCTCTGCTGTTCCATCAAACCTAATTACTGTGCCCCTTTTCAAGCCTGGTTGCTCTGTTAGGTGCCACAAGAAACTGACCCTCTCTGTGTTCAATGCCCGATCAGTGGGTACAGCAGTGAAGAGAACCGCCATCAACGATTTTGTCATTGACAACGATGTCAGTGTGCTGTGTCTGACAGAGACTTGGTTGCTGCCCAGTGGTGATGAGGCCAAGTGTTGTGACTTGTCCCCTCCAGGCTTCAAGACTCTCAGCTTCCCTCGGCAGACCCGTGGTGGAGGCATCGCTTTTGTTGTGTCTGATGCCATTACTTCCTCCATTAGTGCTACCTCGAACTTCTCCTTCCCTCACACTTCATTTGAACTGGCCCAACTTACTCTCTCCCTACCCCAGCTTCTACTTCATGTCTTCTGCTTGTACCGTCTCCCTCCTAACAAAAAGAACCATCTCAAGGACTCACTCTTTCTCGACGAGCTCCCCGATCTACTTGAACATATGAACATGGTTAGAGGCAATTTCATTTTGGTGGGGGACTTTAACTTCCACTGGGATACCCCCTCAAATACATATTCGTCGCGTCTCATGGATCTTCTTGAATCCTTCAATCTATCCCAGGCTGTCACCTCCCCTACCCACAAGTCTGGCCATATCCTCGACTGGATCATTCACCCTGAAGGAGAACTGGTTGAGTCTGTCTCGACCAGCCTGTCCCTGACTTCGGACCACTACCCTGTTCTAGACATGCTGAACCTCCCTGTTCCCTCTAAGCCTCCCCGCTACATTGAGAAGCGTGACTTGGCATCCATCGACTTTGTGGCTTTTAGATCGGATGTGCTGGCCGCTCTTCAGTCGGCTCCTGCCCTATCTGCCGGGCTGTTCAACAGCCTTCTTCAAGACGTCATGGATCGCCATGCTCCTGTTCTTCGACGGAAAATCTCCACCCGACCACCGTCGCCCTGGTTTCCAGCTGCTGGAGAACAAGTACTGGATGCTAAGCGTGCAAGACGAAGGGCTGAGAGACAATGGCTTAAAAGTGGACTAGAAATTCACAAACAGATAATGCGTGCTGCTAACAATTTAGTAAATACCTTAGTACAACAAGCCAAGTCAGCATATTATAATTCAAAAATCACTGCATGTACTACAACAAAACAACTGTTCAAGGTCACCAATGCATTGATGGGGAGAATAAAATCATCCCCACTTCCTTCGCCTGTCTATCCCTCTAATCTACCACAGAAATTTTGTGACTTTTTTAGTAACAAAATTGAAGATCTTCGTTCAAGCCTCGACTCTCAGTCAGCAATGTTACCAGATGTTCCCTATGACTCTTTCACTGGAAACCTGTTTAATGAATTTAAGCCTGTGACTGAAGCTGTTGTCAGTGAAGTTATTCATAAAACTACCATAAAGACATGTGCACTTGATCCCCTTCCATCTGTTCTTTTATCCCAATTGATTCACGATTTGCTTCCCTACATCACTGTCATTGTAAATGACTCTCTCACTTCTGGATGTTTTCCTTCTATTCTCAAGACAGCTATTGTTCAACCTCTTCTAAAGAAACCCTCCCTTGATCCTGAAAACCTGAAAAACTACCGTCCTGTTTCCAATCTGTCCTTTCTTTCTAAGATTATTGAAAAGATCGCACTTCTCCAACTCCAGGAACACCTGGATTGCAACAGCCTTCTCTATCCTTTGCAATCTGCCTATCGCTCTGGTCATAGTACAGAGACTGCTCTTTTGAAGATTGTGAATGATCTGCTATCTACTCTAGACAATGGTCAGGTGTCCCTTCTCTCTCTTCTTGATCTCTCTTCTGCCTTCGACACTATTGATCACAATACTCTTCTTTCTCGACTTCAGAATATTTTTGGTATCTCTGGCATTGCTCTGTCATGGTTTCAATCCTACCTTTCTGGTCGTGTACAAGTTGTCTCCATAAATGGTGTCTCTTCTAATCCTACCATCTTGAAGTACGGTGTTCCTCAGGGCTCTGTCTTAGGCCCTATTCTCTTTATTTTGTACACTCAGCCCATCTCTGACATTGTAGCCCATCATCACATATCCCATCACTGTTTTTCTGATGACAACCAAATCTACATGTCTGGCCATCCCTCCACTATCCCTTCTATAATTCAACGCACACAGCTCTGCATTTCTGACATAAAGTCTTGGATGACATGCAACAAACTCCAGCTGAATAATGACAAAACAGAATTTATATTTATTGCATCAAAGCGACTTCTGTCTACTATGCCTATCCCTGTTTCTATCCAGCTTGAAGACTCGGTAATCCACACTTCCACATCCGTGCGTAATCTTGGAGTTGTACTGGACCAAACTCTTTCCTTCCACAGCCAGGTATCCTCTGTCTGTCGTGCTTGTTACTTAGAACTTCGACGGATCAGTTCTGTGCGTCATCTTCTATCTGAAGAAAGCACTATAACTCTCATTTCTGCACTCATTCTGTCCAGACTCGACTACTGTAACTCGCTTCTTGCTGGCTGCCCCCAAACACTCTTATCCAAATTGCAAAAAGTTCAAAATAACGCTGCTCGCCTTGTACGGAAATGCCCAAGGTCAACTCATGT
>JAPXFY010000760.1:0-47807 GCA_030674185.1 Monoplex corrugatus | reverse complement strand
CAGATTGCAGACCTGTCACCCTTGATTGTACCGTGAGCCAAGTTCTCTAATTGAGAGAGGTCGATGAGGAAGTTGGCCAGTTTGACCGTTTCAAGCACTGTTGGCATTGCTTTGTGTTTAGGCGCTCCTCATAGTGGAGATGCCTTATCTCTGTCAATGAGCCTTACACCAAGGACACTGAGGCTACTTCTATCTCTTGCTGGTTCTCAGAAAGTCAGCAGGGCTTACAATCAATCAAGATTGACCAAATGCAATTATTCAATAGCATGTTGTTCTCTGATCAAGAAATAGATTACCACTAATGAAAAGTTTAAGAGCTGTAACACAAAACGTTTTTCAACAACCTTGCTGTTGTGAGCTTGAAATAAACTCAAGGTTGTTCAACCGTTACCATTTGTGAGATGACTGAAGGTACTCATCATCATCATCAGGTGCCTTGCCGCGTGGCGTTGGCGATCATGGACTTCCATCTGTCTCTATCTCTTGTTGCCTCAAGCATCTACTCCACCTTCCCTGTCCCCAGCCATTCTGCAAGTCCGTCTAGTATTTTCTCCCTGGGTCTACCTGGAGTTCTCTTTCCCTCCAGCTTTCCCGTTGTGACCAGGTGCTCCAAATCCCCTTTCCTCATAAAATGGCCTAGAAATGTTGCCTGTCTTTTCCTAATCTTCCTTATGAATGATCTACTTGTGTCTGCCTCCATCAAGACTGTCTCGTTTGTTTTCTTTGCTGTCCATGGTACTATTACAATGATAAAACTGATTATGTTCACTTCACTTTTAATGGAGACATTGCCCAAAATATAAAAACATGTATCTATATGACTTGACCACTTTTCTTATATCTATTGCAATTGCATATGTACATAGGATGATTCTGTCTAAGATTAACCTTGTTCAATCACAAATTGTTGAGAAAAAAACAATCTGAATTTTGTTCTTTTTACCCAAAAATCCTAATTTTTTTTTTCTATTTTCAAAGGTTAACGTGAGTTAAAAAAGACATCAGATAAAAGAAACCTGATGGGAAGCAAGAACAACAGAGAACAGTTATGAAAGCTAAAATATAATTTGACTATTGTCAGTTTCCAGAGACATTTGCTACTTCTGAATGGTCTGCAAGTTTGGCTTAGATCTGGTAAAAATTCAGCCATAAACAAGTGACAAAATTTTGCAAACATTTTGTTGTTGTCTTGTCTTGTCTTGTATTAAATACGCGTTCGTATTCTTCTTTCGTGTTTTTTCTGGTTCCTGTTTGCTTGAACGCAGGCAGTCACATTTGTTTTGGATAACTTTTTTTTTTGTCACAGATGCGCATGCACTTCCCTCTCCAGTCCATATAAAACAATCTGCTCTTTTTTAAAAGAAAGTGAAATAATGAAACATGAAATACAGACCCTTTGACTCCCTCACCCTGGCTGATAGTGCAGAATGTTGGTAGACAGGGTGCGGGAGTCAGAGGTTAATTCATTCACAATTAAAAGAACTTTGAACAAACTCATTTAACTGAACAATCAATCTGCTCAATCGTCAGTTACTGAACAGCACTACTATACTGATACAACAGTAAAGAAGTTTACAGCAGACATGAAGAGTTCAGAGTCTGGAGTCTGCTCAAGTGGGATTCACCGCCCTTCCACAATGCCATACGCTCTCCATCCAGATCTGCCAGCAATTATCTAACCAATTCCCTTAGTCTGCATAAAGTCCAATGTGCTGGCAAGGTCTTGAAATGGAGAAGGCGGGAGAGCGACTTACAGAACATTAAGCTGACACCACCAGAATGATGGCAATATAATCATGGACAGTAAAGAGAAAATGTTTAATGCTGCATGCTAAACTGAACTTGAGATATCAGATCTTGAGTCAAAAGCTGTATCTAAAATCCAAAAGAATCAACCAGACTGCCAAACAAAGAAATAAATGCATATAACCAAGAGGGGTTCTGGTCCATAAAATGAACATTGGTTATTCATCATACAAAAACACAATACTGGTTACACAAGTTAAAACTGGTTCATACAATGAACATTGGTGATTCATTATACAAAAACATAATACTGGTTACATTAATTAAAGTTGGTCCATACAATGAACATCGATGATTCATCATACAAAAACATAATACTGGTTATGTAAATTAAAGCTGGTCCATACAATGAACACTGGCGATTCATCATATAAAAACATATCACTGGTTACACAAATAAAAGCTGGCCCTCACAATGAACATTGGTGACTTCTCATACTGGTTACGCAAATAAAAGACCCAGAGAGAAAATATTGGACAGACTCTCAGGGTGGCTAAGGACAGAGAGGCTGGAAGATGTATTTGCAGTGACAAGGGACAGATGCATATGGAGGGCCATGATCGACAACGCCATGCAGCAAGGCATATGATGATGATGATGATGACAGGTTACTACCCCAGAATCTTCATAAATTTTCTAGCTAACTCAATCTTTATTAGGAGCATGGGATCTGAAAGCTTACAATAGAAACCAATGTTGATTCTGGATAAATAAATTCTATACATCAGGAATGCTTATTTATAATTATTTCTTTGATTTTACTCTGACTTCAACTTTTTCACTCCCTCACTCTGTCTGCTACATTACTGAACAGGGTGACGCAATGTAAGGGTTAAACACAGATCTGCATGGTTATCTACCAAACATAACATGGTAAGGCACTATAGGCTAGTTATTCCATTCCAGTGCTAACTCGATTAACAACAAAATGAGAATTACAAATCAATCAGTTAATTCTGTGTTATGCTAATGAGCCTTACAACAGGTGCACAGTAATAAATATGACTGTTGCTGTTGGAAAAAAGTCTTTATAGTCTGAAATCTCCAAATAAGTATCTGTGATTATGTTCATGTTATATTCACATTTACCTCAATAATTTCTGAACTAAGTGTGACATTCCGGAGAAGTGGCACTTGAAAATTTTGTGTGGGAGTGAGGGAAGGAGTGGTGAAGGGGAAGGAGAGAATAAAACTACAACTACAAGCAATTGTTTGTTTGTTTGTTTGTTTTTTTGAAGCTAATAACTGGATCTGTAATTCATCCAATTTTACACCTGAATAAAGACAGCCCCTTCGTAATGATAACTGTGTCAGTTTGGAAGATCTCATTTCTCATCCAAATCGCAATATTAATGAAACAGAATAGATAACAGGTCATACAATTAAATGCCAATGAAATGCTATTTAAACACATCATACTGAGAATAACATTTTGGTAACATTACCCGTAGACTCCCATGATTTTATTGAAAAAATAGTCAAGAAATTGAACAGTGCATGATACTAAGACAGTTAAAGGCAGTTTACTGGGGAAAACACTGGCCTTTTGTCCACCCGACACAAAAAATTAACATTTAACAGTCATACAATTACATAAATCAAAATCAGTGAAAGACAAGTTAGCCACTCATTTGCATTATGTTTGAGAACATGAAACCATGGGGGAAGAAAAAACAGAAACAAAACCACATACTACTACTACTGCTACTATTACTACTACTAAAAGAAACAATAATAGTAACAGTAATAATGACTAGTTGTACAGCACCTTATCTCACATGAGCACCAAGTACTTCACAAAGCATGAGAGACAACAAGGAAGACACATGTAAAGCTGTCATGGTTGTAAGTTTGTAAGTGTACCAAGTACTAAAAACATTGACAAATAAATGCTTCATTGACAATACTGATGTTTTGAAATGATAGTGGCCAATAATACACAGCACCATTTAAAAAAAGATAACCATTTTCTTATTTCAAAAAAACAGTAAACTCATTTTGACTGAACGCATTAAAGGCCTCACACTGAAGCTGTTACAAGAGTAACTGTAAGACGATTCTTCCTCGAGTGAAAATAAAATTTCACTAGGAATATGCCATGGTGTTGATCACACGCACACATACACAAGCATACATACATCTATGCTCACATCCATCACTAACTCACAACTATTAATTTCAATCTGTAAAATTGCTAGCATGTAGATCTTACTCATAGCACATCACTGCAGTAGTTATGAGAATAACTTCTGAATCAGTGAAACTGAGAGTTAATCTCCTGAGATTTAAGTCTCCCACAGAAAAAAAATAACATGCCACAATTTTCTGTGAAAAACATGGTTTTAAAAGATACATAATTCCTGAGGTAAAATGAACTCATATAATAACAATCTGAAGGCCATTAAAATTAACTATCTTAATTGCCAGCATTTCCACTGTGTATTTCACTTCAGATGTCCATTCATCTGCGCTGACACCATCACAACAAAGCTTGCCATTTTACTGTCCTGCGTTTGTAAAAACAACATACAACTTCAGACTTTCACTCATCCAGAGGTACCAAAACTACACTACACTTCAGTTAAACATGAATCAAATTTAAACAACATTCATTGTAAGTGTGATGGCTTCATGGCTTTGCACATGAGCAATACAGACAGACCCAATGTTAAAAATTCTTGTTTTAACATGGACATTATAAAGGAGGTCAAAAGCTTACACACACACACACACAAACACAGAATCATCAGGAAACTCAGTGGTTTTATCTCCATTCGCTGTGAGAATCTGAGAGCAGAATCTTATGAACCCAGGAAACTATAAACAAAGTAAGGGCCCTGGCTATTTTCTAAAGGAAAATGGGAACTTGTGTTTATCTAAACACCCTGAAGCAGAATGACAGCTGGCACAGTGACATATGTGCAGGGAGGTATTGTTTCACACAACAAAAAGCTCTGTGGAATCATGTTTCTTCTACTCACTGTAGAGACAAATGTACAACAGCCGGAGGTTGTCATTTGATAACGTTCATGACAGTGTGTTTTTTGCTAGCCACAGCCAGATGCCATGAATGCGCCTGGACGGTTGCAAGACTACAGCTGGAAGAGTGGGGTTCTAGTCTAACTGTTTTCAGCAAACATGTCCACACAGGTTTTCCCTTTTGTCCACGTCTGAACGAAACTGTTACATGTATTAATCATTATTGGACACCTCAGTGAATCAATTCTATTTTTCATTTTTTATTTTTGACCAGACCTTACGTAAATCCTTATAATCTTAAATTTCTTTTGAACAGAACAGTGCAATGTCCAACAATCTTTCTCTATTTGAGCATTGGTTTTGTTTCAGGTTCCCCATCTTTAATATAGATATCAAATTTCTCTTTTCTGTACTCAACTCTCTCACAAGTGTATGTCCACCAAATATTACCTAAACTGTAACAGAACTTGAAAGGTTCTAGTTTCGAAAATTTTAAGTCTGCACCACCTAGAACTGATTCTTGGAAATCAGAAAACATTTTCATTATATTAGTAATCTTGATCAACAAGATTCTGAAATGAGGACCAGTGTGCACGAATGCAACTGTCATTTGAAATACTATCAGGAAAGCTTTTTTTCATCTTGCTTGTTTTTGTCACAGCTCATACTTTATACTCTATGCAGTCGGCTAAGAATGACCTGGAGGTTTTGTTTTTTTTCCATGATTGACAACAGAGTAATTGTCCATCTCTGGTTATTGCATTCTGAAAACTTTCCTTTTTCTGGAATGCAGATCACTACTCCATTCTACTAATCCTCTGGGACAATGCTGGAGGCAGGGTCTCTGTATCAAACTGTACAGAACTAAAGCAATGTCACTAAAGGTACATGCCACAATATGTACTTGTCGCTCCATAGCTAAATCACCAAGCACACTTTCCACAGTACTATTACAGTTCCTAAAGCAGTCACCAATGCTAGTTCCACTTGGCAAGCAATGCCTATGCATCTAGTCCTCAATGCTAGAATCACTAAATGGATTTGTCACGCTAATTATGCTAGTTTTGTTTTCAGCAATGTCTTGCGATAAAGCTGATTATCACTGAGGACACTTGCCTTATTGCTGCTAGTTTCCTTTCATCAATGTTTGTCTGTCAAATTCTAAACCAAATATTTCCTTTCATCAATGTTTGTCTTTCAAACTCTAAACCAAAGTCATCAAGAACACCTACGGCCAAAATGCTAGATCACACTGCGATGTCTATGCTAATTGTCACCCAGCACACTTACCATAATGCTAGTCTTATTTAAAGGTCTGTATCATGTGTATGTAGATCTGAACAGTCATCAATGTCATATCCACTTGGCAATGTTTATGTCTCAAATTCTAAAACATCAATTACCAAGTGTCCCTGCCAGTTTTTTAAGCAATATATAAAGATGTGTGTCTAGCTCAAAGCACAGTCACATCTGAACATCTGATAAAATCTTACTTTGGTTTAGACTACATCACATGTCTAACATCATAGTCAAGTCATTAAGAACACTTGCCAGTGGCCACTGACAACAGCTGCTGAAGATTTAAAAAAAAGTCACAATGTTGCAGTGGCAATCTTTTTCTTCAATCTCAGCAACTAAAATCGCAAAGTAAAAAACAAGCACTCAAAATAAGGAGGAGAACAAATACTATGTTTTTCTTTTTTTCTATTTAATACCCTGCAATCCTAGGATGCCCTATGAAATTAGGGAACACAATTTTGCTTACTCTCTTTCACACATACATGTGCTCACATATGTACACAAATACATATACACGCACATGTCATCTGTGTATCAACACAGTGACATGCACAAAACTAATACATCCATTCACAAATCACAAGTAAGTTTCCTGATTCAGTGTAAAAAACTGCCTTTTGGGAAAGAAGAGAGCAGGGTAAATGGGAAGAAGGGAAACAGAGGCAAAGAGACAGAGACATATGACCAGGAGAGAGAGGAGACACAGGGTTTATTGTGATTGCCACCAACCATACACAACCAGGATTTGGAAGAGACTGGCAAATCAGTAGCTTTCAGAATGCATTCAACACATCAATGGCTTTGTCACAGCCATGTGACATATTCACACTGAGAGAGAGAGAGAGAGAGAGAGAGAGAGAGAGAGAGAGAGAGAGAGAGAGAGACAGAGAGACAGAGAGACAGAGAGAGAAAGGAAAGAGAAAGAGAGAGAAAGAGATAAAGAGGGAGACAGAGACCGAGAGAGAGAGAGAGAGAGAAGAAAAGAGAGAGAGGGGGCGGGAGGGAATACAACAGAACAATTCAGACAGCAAACTGCAACATTTTCCTCATAAGATCAAAGGCGCTGCATGCAGAATATTCCTAAAAGTATATGAACTCGTCTTCATCACCTTCCAAGAATTCCTCATCATCCCAGTCAACCCAATCCACCGCCCCAATCACACCTTCAAACAGCTTTTCAAAACAGCGACTCTTTTTATCGCTGAAATGCTGGTACGGGTCTTTGGAAGACAGCTTGGCATTACACAACCAACAGAAGTAGGCATTACACTTGCTGCAGACCATCTTGTTGCAGCCATCTGTTTCTGCAAATATTCAAAACTTTGTAAGAGTATGTCAGCTATGGGTTATTACACAGTGCTTCAAAAGAACAAAATATATGCCAACGTGTGTGTGTGTGTGTGTGTGTGTGTTGTGTGTGTGTGTTGTGTGTGTGTGTGTGTGTGTGTGTGTGTGTGTGTGTGTGTGTGTACACAGCTTATGGGGATCATCCAATAAATAGAGAGAACGTTGCTGAAGAACAATACACTTCTACCAAAACAGAATTTTGTTAAGAAATTCTTGAGCAAATATATCAAAAATACTACAGAATGTATATGGAACACAAGCTGTTTCGCAGGCTGCAGCTTATAGTTGGGTGTCATTCTTTAAAGATAGCATAAATGATGTGTAATGTGTCATTCTTTAAAGATAGAATAAATGATGTGTGTGTAATGTGTCATTCTTTAAAGATAGAATAAATGATGTGTACGGCAAGCAACGTCCGGGCAGACCAGACGAAGCTACTGACACGAAAATGGCCAAAAAAGTGACAAAATTTTTCAATGAAGACAGGTGAATAACACATGATGAGTCTACTGATGACATTAGCTTAAGTTGTGATCAGTTCATGTTCAAATAAATCTAGAATGTCTGCAATGTGGCCATTCGAATAAATTGGTAGCTATGGCAAGAAACAACAACAAAACAAAACAAAAAAGAGGCATACAATGGCAAATTAACTAAGGTTGAGAAAAGGAAAAAGTGACATAGATTAACATGAGTCTATTTATTTCAGATGGTGGCTAGAGAATGAATGACATAGCTTAGATTCAGCTCTCTGAGTTTGATAAGCACTGACTGGCATGGGTCTACAGCATCTTACCATACAAATTGACTAGACAGAAGGAACATGCCAGCTAGGGTTAGAACTCAGACCAATGCTGGACAGTGTCTGATGCTAACACAAAGGTACTCGCATACGGACCATACAGCAATCAACCATAAACACCACTACAAACATAAGCACCAACAACACAGCAACTACACCATAACACCACTACAGCACCAACTACAACACACTACAACACCACTACAGCACCACTACAGCCACTACAGCACCACTACAACACCACTACAGCACCACTACAGCACCACTACAACACCACTACAGCACCACTACAACACCACTACAGCACCACTACAACACCACTACAAACACCACTACAGCACACCACTACACACCACTACAGCACCACTACAGCACCACTACAACACCACTACAACACCACTACAACACCACTACAACACCACTACAGCACCACTACAGCACCACTACAGCACCACTACAGCACCACTACACACCACTACACACCACTACAACACCACTACAACACCCACTACACACCACTACAGCACCACTACAGCACCACTACAACCATAAAAGCACCACTACAGCACACTCAGCACACTACAGCACCACTACAACACCACTACAACACCACTACAGCACCACTACAACACCACTACACACCACTACAACACCACTACAGCACCACTACAGCACCACTACAACACCACTACAACACCACTACAACACCACTACAACACCACTACAACACCACTACAGCACCACTACAGCACCACTACAGCACCACTACAACACCACTACAGCACCACTACAGCACCACTACAACACCACTACAACACCACCTGACTACAGTAATCTAATTAGTACTCACCACTACAACACCACTAGAATACAGTTATATGAATTAGTACTTCAGCTCCTACAGCACCACCTGACTACAGTAATCTAATTAGTAACTTCAGCCACTACAGCACCACTGACTACAGTAATCTAATTAGTACTTCAGCCACTACAGCACCACTGACTAACAGTAATCTAATTAGTACTTCAGCCACTACAGACACCACCTGACTACAGTATCTAATTAGTACTTCAGCTCCTACAGCACCACTTGACTACAGTAATCTAATTAGTACTTCAGCCACTACAGCACCACCTGACTACAGTAATCTAATTAGTACTTCAGCACTACAGCACCACTACAACACCATCTGAATACAGTTATTGAATTAGTACTTCAGCTCCTACAGCACCACCTGACTACAGTAATCTAATTAGTACTTCAGCCACTACAGCACCACCTGACTACAGTAATCTAATTAGTACTTCAGCCACTACAGCACCACCTGACTACAGTAATCTAATTAGTACTTCAACCACTACAACACCATACAACACATTGAATACAGTAATCTAATTAGTACTTCAGCTCCTACAGCACCCTGACTACAGTAATCTAATTAGTACTTCAGCCACTAAGCACCACCTGACTACAGTAATCTAATTAGTACTTCAGCCACTACAGCACCACCTGACTACAGTATCTAATTAGTACTTCAGCCACTATAGCACCACCTGACTACAGTAATCTAATTAGTACTTCAGCCACTACAGCACCACTGACTACAGTAATCTAATTAGTACTTCAACCACTACAAGCACCACCTGACTAAGTAATCTAATTAGTACTTCAGTCATTACAGCACCACCTGACTACAGTAATCATTAGTACTTCAGTCATTACAGCACACCTGACTACAGTAATCTAATTATACACCACTACAGCACCACCTGACTACAGTAATCTAATTAGTACTTCAGTCATTACAGCACCACCTGACAATAGTAATCTAATTAGTACTTCAGCCAACTACAGCACCACCTGACTACAGTAATCTAATTAGTACTTCAGTCATACAGCACCACTGACTACAGTAATCTAATTAGTACTTCAGTCATTACAGCACCACCTAACTACAGTAATCTAATTAGTACTTCACCACTACAGCACCACCTGACTACAGTAATCTAATTAGTACTTCAGTCATTACAGCACCACCTGACTACAGTAATCTAATTAGTACTTCAGTACATTACAGCACCACTTGACTACAGTAATCTAATTAGTACTTCAGCACTACAGCACCACCTGACTACAGTAATCTAATTAGTACTTCAGCCACTACAGCACCACCTGACTACAGTAATCTAATTAGTACTTCAGCCACTACAGCACCACCTGACTACAGTAATCTAATTAGTACTTCAGCCACTACAGCACCACCTGACTACAGTAATCTAATTAGTACTTCAGCCACTACAGCACCACCTGACTACAGTAATCTAATTAGTACTTCAGCCACTACAGCACCACCTGACTACAGTAATCTAATTAGTACTTCAGCCACTACAGCACCACCTGACTACAGTAATCTAATTAGTACTTCAGCCACTACAACACCACCTGACTACAGTAATCTAATTAGTACTTCAGCCACTACAGCACCACCTGACTACAGTAATCTAATTAGTACTTCAGCCACTACAGCACCACCTGACTACAGTAATCTAATTAGTACTTCAGCCACTACAGCACCACCTGACTACAGTAATCTAATTAGTACTTCAGCCACTACAGCACCACCTGACTACAGTAATCTAATTAGTACTTCAGCCACTACAGCACCACCTGACTACAGTAATCTAATTAGTACTTCAGCCACTATAGCACCACCTGACTACAGTAATCTAATTAGTACTTCAACCACTACAACACCACTACAACACCATCTGAATGCAGTTATTGAATTAGTACTTCAGCTCCTACAGCACCACCTGACTACAGTAAAATAATTAGTACTTTAGCCACTATAGCACCACCTGACTACAGTAATCTAATTAGTACTTCAGCCACTACAGCACCACCTGACTACAGTAATCTAATTAGTACTTCAGCCACTACAGCACCACCTGACTACAGTAATCTAATTAGCACTTCCACCACTACAACACCATCTGAATACAGTTATTGAATTAGTACTTCAGCTCCTACAGCACCACTTGACTACAGTAATCTAATTAGTACTTCAGCCACTACACCACCACCTGACTACAGTAATCTAATTAGCACTTCCACCACTACAACACCATCTGAATACAGTTATTGAATTAGTACTTCAGCTCCTACAGCACCACCTGACTACAGTAATCTAATTAGTACTTCAGCCACTATAGCACCACCTGACTACAGTAATCTAATTAGTACTTCAGCTCCTACAGCACCACCTGACTACAGTAAAATAATTAGTACTTCAGCTCCTACAGCACCACCTGACTACAGTAAAATAATTAGTACTTCAGCTCCTACAGCACCACCTGACTACAGTAATTTAATTAGTACTTCAGCTCCTACAGCACCACCTGACTACAGTAATTTAATTAGTACTTCAGCTCCTACAGCACCACCTGACTACAGTAATCTAATTAGTACTTCAGCCACTACAGCACCACCTGACTACAGTAATCTAATTAGTACTTCAGCCACTACAGCACCACCTGACTACAGTAATCTAATTAGTACTTCAGCCACTACAGCACCACCTGACTACAGTAATCTAATTAGTACTTCAACCACTACAAAACCACTACAACACCATCTGAATACAGTTATTGAATTAGTACTTCAGCTCCTACAGCACCACCTGACTACAGTAATCTAATTAGTACTTCAGCCACTATAGCACCACCTGACTACAGTAAAATAATTAGTACTTCAGCTCCTACAGCACCACTTGACTACAGTAATTTAATTAGTACTTCAACCACTACAACACCACTACACACCATCTGAATACAGTTATTGCATTAGTACTTCAGCTCCTACAGCACCACCTGACTACAGTAATTTAATTAGTACTTCAGCCACTATAGCACCACCTGACTACAGTCATCTAATTAGTACTACAGCACCACCTGACTACAGTAATCTAATTAGTACTTCAGCCACTACAGCACCACCTGACTACAGTAATCTAATTAGTACTTCAGCCACTACAGCACCACCTGACTACAGTAATCTAATTAGTACTTCAGCCACTACAGCACCACCTGACTACAGTAATCTAATTAGTACTTCAGCCACTACAGCACCACCTGACTACAGTAATCTAATTAGTACTTCAGCTCCTACAGCACCACCTGACTACAGTAATCTAATTAGTACTTCAGCCACTACAGCACCACCTGACTACAGTAATCTAATTAGTACTTCAGCCACTACAGCACCACCTGACTACAGTAATCTAATTAGTACTTCAGCCACTACAGCACCACCTGACTACAGTAATCTAATAAGTACTTCAGTCATTACAGCACCACCTGACTACAGTAATCTAATTAGTACTTCAGTCATTACAGCACCACCTGACTACAGTAATCTAATTAGTACTTCAGCCACTACAGCACCACCTGACTACAGTAATCTAATTAGTACTTCAGTCATTAGAGCACCACTTGACTACAGTAATCTAATTAACAGTAATCTAATTAGTACTTCAGTCATTACAGCACCACTTGACTACAGTAATCTAATTAACAGTAATCTAATTAGTACTTGTCATTACAGCACCACTTGACTACAGTAATCTAATTAGTACTTCAGTCATTACAGCACCACTTGACTATAGTAATCTAATTAGTACTTCAGTCATTACAGCACCACTTGACTACAGTAATCTAATTAGTACTTCAGTCATTACAGCACCACTTGACTACAGTAATCTAATTAGTACTTCAGTCATTACAGCACCACTTGACTACAGTAATCTAATTAGTACTTCAGTCATTACGCACCACTTGACTACAGTAATCTAATTAGTACTTCAGTCATTACAGCACACTTGACTACAGTAATCTAATTAGTACTCAGTCATTACAGCACCACTTGACTACAGTAATCTAATTAGTACCTCTGCCACTACAGCATCACCTGACTACAGCAATCTCTTAGTAGTATAGTACTATTTATTTCAATCTTAAAACCATGATGTCATATACCTGAATATGTGTACCACAGGAAGGGCACATTTTAGCATTGTCTTCAAGCCACTTGGCAGTACTGGCTTCCTCCATGATTTGGTGGAGCAGCTTCTTGCCATAACGCTTCTCCAGGAACAGCTTAGTCTCCTTGTCACCATGGCAGTATTGTTTATGCACTTTTTGCAGCTCCTCTGTCAGGACACAATTGTAACTGTTATTGTTATTTATAGCCCAGCCAACTATGTAGAACCATATCAGGGCTACAACCACCTCAAAACATACAAAACTTCAACAGGAACAAAAACAGGAAACAAAAAAAGGAAAAGAAAATCAAGTACACGTATCAATGCATTTGCCCACATGATCTAAGGACCTAACCCTGGCGTTGACCATTCCATCCAATTTATTGCACAGGGGATTTAAAAAACACACTCGAATACAAATTTAAGCATACATAAGGACACCAAAACATACATAAAAATGGGCATGAATTACCTAAAATTGCTTCCGCATATCTCACCTCCCTAGAGCCAAAAATGCACTTAATGCGTGTACCCAATTATCAACCAATTATCAATCCTAAGTATGTAAGATTTTATCAAACACAGGTGAATGGACCAGCAAGGCAGATAATGACAGGAAGAAATGACAGAGAGCAAAGGAAGAAGAAAGAAAGAGAGTGACAGAAAAGAGGAAATTTCTAGTACAGAATTTCCAGAAGGTGGGGATACTATTTATACTGAAAGAGCCCCTGGCATCCTCACGGAGAAGTCAAGACACAAAAATATGCATCTTACAAGAGATTGTTTAAAAATTTACCATGTAAATTATTCAACACTGGCTCTCATTTAGTTTTGGCTTCAGTTTCACTTTACATAAAGTTGTAAAGAAAGGGGCGATCTTATGGCATTGTCAGAATAAATGTCATACAAAGTTGTACGGAAGTGGTTGATCATTTATCAGTATCGGAATAAATTTTTACAAAGTTTGTTTTGCTTTTAAGAATAATTGTCCTTCATTTGGGGTGGAGACTGTAGTTTGACTTATTTGGGGTCAACTCTGTCAGGGTCCCACTTTACTTGTAAACACAGCATATTCCACCCTTCATCCGACTGGAAGATTGTGAGTTCGAATCCCCTTCAGTCCCTTCAAAAATCACTGCGGGATATTCTAGCTCTAACTGGCTCCTACCCAGAGTTGGGCGTGCTATGGGCTCATTGGGAAGACTGGGACTACACAGTAAAGTTTCATCCACTTCACAGATGCGTCATTGAGGGTATTGCTCAAATCTTCTGACCAGCACTGCAGGTGTCCACACCTCTCGGTTTACGCCAGAATGTCATGATAGTAAGCTTAGAGTACAGCCCTGTCACGCAGTCTCATCCTAGATGAACTCCGTAGCATCAAGATTATCATCCTCATCAACATCATCAACATCGCATTCTAAACTAATTATGCCAGCTTCTGTGGCCATTAAGGTGGCGTAGAAAATGGGACCAAAAAAAATGGTGAGCACAAAGGTAACCTCCCTGAGTGCCATGGTCCTAAAAAAATAAATAAATAAAAAAGTTTATGTTTTGCCTTTAAGAACTGTCCTTCTTTTGGGGTGGAGACATTAGTTTGACTTATTTGGCCTTAACTCTGTCAGGGCCTCACTTTACTTTCTGTTTCTGTAAACAGCATATTTCACCTTTCATCCAATCTAAAGTGTAGACCTTTCATCCAATCTAAAGTGTAGACAGAGAGTTCATATTTTTTGTTGAAAAGGTAAAAGGTAAAAACTTTCCCCTATCCCTAAAATTGTAGGGGAGTGGGGCGGTAGGAACCTCAACTTTTCTTAAGGCAGCATGACAAGGGCAAAATCTATAATCTCTCCCTTCTGGCTTTACCTTCCACAACCTGAACAAGTTATGTACTCTGATACAGCCCAACAAATTGAAGGCAGCAGGCATTAAAAAATTGCTCTAACAATAGTACATGTGCAAACCCATGCTGGTAGACGGGAAGCGGAAGCTCAATCTCTACACCAACCATACCTCTAAGACTTTTCCTGATAAAAAAAAAAAGGGATTAGATTAGATTTCGAGAACAGAAGTTCTGAAGAATACTTTTTCATGCTTAAACAGCCAAAACTGTATCTGCCTTCTGATCAATGGTACTAAGTTAAAGACTGGACAAAGTCCTCATACTGAAGCCATCAAAGCTCTTGCTCCAATTTGGTCAACAATTGTGGTTTGTAGTACTAGTAATCACATGGTTTGTAGTACTAGTAATCACAGTAAAAAGAATCTTTTCTGTACTTTACTACAAATTTACTAATGGATTTCCTTAAAATTTTTTCTCTATTTTGGGGGGTGGGGGTGGGCGGTTAATTGCCTTCTGTATTGCTGTCACATCTTTCTTTACATTTCTAACGCCTGTCAACCAAACATATTCTATTTTTTCGTACACCATTAATGAATCAAACTGTTTATACCTTTACCAGAATTACGAAAGAATATTTCTTTCTTGTGCATAATACCTCTGAATAAAGTCCTTAACTATTGCAAATCATATCACAAAACAAATGCTCTTACTGTGGTGTGAATGTGCATGTGCATGTGTGTGAGCATGATACAAGTACACATGCATGTGTGTATGTGTGTGCACAGGTGCGCATCTTTCTGTTTGGATACACTGCAAGCAGGAGTCAAGCATGCCACACATGTACACATATAATCAAATACACATGTAGATGTATGATTTCATGCTCATAATTAAGTATAATGTTTAGTTGCATGTTCTTAATAGTAGTGCAAACATGATGAATGTGGGTACTTTCAGTGTAATTTTAGCAAATGACAAATGTCAAACTCTTTGTTTCAAGTACCTGAATTAATGAAGCAAGGTGAACTGCCGTGATAGGTCTGCGTGCACAGGATGCAGAAAGAATGGTAACATCTGGTACAACGTCCCAGGTTGTCAACGTCTTTGATAACAGGGCGCTGGCATGTTCGTCGTGGACAGTACACCACATCGTTCATTGTCTCGAGGGTGATTTGTAGCAGCAGTTTTTCATATCGCACATATAATTCCTTCTCAACAAGCTCTTCAACCTGTAAATATCAAACTGGTTTAAACAATTTATGCTTGAGTTGACAAAAGCAATTTTCATCATACCTGAATTTCATACCTTCATTTTTAATTAGTTTTCAAGTTGAAAGGTATACAGGAAAACAATAACCAAACAAACAAAAAAACCCACCACCACCATACAGAAAAAAATAAAACCAAACAGACACAAGAACAAGAAATAACCAACAACTCCCCTGATAGTCTTCAACGACTAGTAACCTTCCTTATAAATCTGTTTCCCACTTTTTCTAGTAATTCCTTAAGCCAAATAAATGTTTTCAAATTCATCTGGGCAAAACAGCTCAAATTCACTAAATGAAGATAACTTAAGCTATGAAATGTATGTAAAGGTAATATTTCTTTATGCCTCAAATAATGAATGAGTAACTTAAAGCTATGAAACTGTATGTAAAGGTAATATTTCTTTATGCCTAAATAATCAATGAGTAACTTAAAGCTATGAAATTGTATGTAAAGGTAATATTTCTTTATGCCTTAAATAATCAATGAGTAACTTAAAGCTATGAAATTGTATGTAAAGGTAATATTTCTTTATGCCTTAAATAATCAATGAGTAACTTAAAGCTATGAAATTGTATGTAAAGGTAATATTTCTTTATGCCTTAAATAATCAATGAGTAACTTAAAGCTATGAAATTGTATGTAAAGGTAATATTTCTTTATGCCTTAAATAATCAATGAGTAACTTAAAGCTATGAAATTGTATGTAAAGGTAATATTTCTTTATGTCTCAAATAATGAACGAGTAACTTAAAGCAATGAATCAGTGTCACAGTCTCTTGCCTTTTGTCTTTCTGTCTGTCTGTCTATCCGTCTATCTACCCTTCTACCCATCTATCTATACTATGTGTGTGTTTGTGTGTGTGTATGCATGCATGTGTGTGTGTGTATGTGTGCATGTGTGTATGCGTGTGTATGTGTATGCGTGTGTGTGTGTGTGTGTGTGTATGTGCATGTGCATATGCTTGTGTGGTTGGGTGTGCGTGTGTGTGCGGGCTCACGAGAATTATTTTTGCACATGGAACACATATACTATTGGTAAAAGTCAATTAGTGTGTGGAAAAAAAAAAAGACACATTACATCCTGTCTGTCATGATACAGTCTCAAACTCAAACATAGAAGTTGGGAACAGACAAATGGTGAGACAAACATAATGTACTCAGAAGCCACATACACAACAATGAGCAGCCACAGATAATGCATGTGACAGGTTACCTGTTTAGGAAGAGCTTGAGAAGAACAATCCTGGGCAGGACAATTCAAGGTGTTGACACTGCCTTCATTGATTTTTACTGTAAAGTACTGACACAAACAGTCATTGCAAAAGGCATGATGGCAGTCCCGAAAGCGCATGCACTTACTCCCAATCTGTTCAGAAAAACACACTTCACAAAGCACAAAAGAATAGTTGAATGTCTTCTGTTCCTCGTTTTGGTTAAATTCAAGGATTGTGCACAACAACCGTCGGACCGAGGAGTTCCATTCTTTCACAGTTCGGCAGTGATGTTCATCTTTACTTGCAGAACACTCAGACCTTTGGTCTGGATCAGAGCAAAGGCACTCTTTTGTACTACTATTAGTTTCATTCTTAGTGTTAAGCACACTGTTCACTTCTGCCTGAGTTGGCTTATTATCATTGTTCACATCAGTGGTGCTTGTGTTCATTTTTCTTTCCTTCTCTCCATCTCCAAAATGAGCACCTAAAATGTTCTTGTTTTTGCCACTAACTGTGCTTGAACCAGGAAATGGCACAAATGTGGACAGTTCCAGAGGAGTTTTAATCTGCAAGTACTTCAAGGAATCATTCTCAAGGAAGTAAAACCAGTTGAACAAGATGACAGAACCACACACCTCCTCCCACATCTTGTCCAGACGAACAGACAACTTTGTCAACTGAAACAAGTCAAAAGAATCATATCAATGAATCTAAGAATATTGAGTCAATGAATCTGTCAATATGCAAATAAAGAAATCAGTTACTCATTATCACTGGAAATCAGTGAACATAAAAACAACCGATACATCTTTTCAAAAAATCAATGTGTGAAGGTATATGAGCATACAGAGAGATGTAAGATGGAGAGAGAGGGGAGAGGGGGAGAAGAGAAAGAGAGAGAGAGAGAGAGGGAGAGAGGAAGAGAGGAAGAGAGAGAGAGAGAAAAGTTTTAAATGCTGACCATTCTTGTACATGTGTCTATGTTTAAATACCCTTCCAATTCCATGCGATTTTCCTCCTTCCCCTAAAGTACAATCTGCTGATAAGAAATCTTCAAAGAGTTTTTAAAGACAATTTTTGTGCCCTTTGTCCTACGGCATATTAAGTACCTAAGTAAAGAAAAAAAAAATGCACTCAGATGTGTAATATATTTACCATAGTTACAATCAATGGCTCTACATAAGTCTTAACCCTTCTCCCTTTGTGTGTGTGTGTTGTGTTGTGTGTTGTGTATGTGTATGTGTATGTGTGTGTATGTGTGTGTGTGTGTGTGTGTGTGTGTGCATGTTTGTGTGTGTGTGTGTGTGTGTGTGTGTGTGTTGTGTGTGTGTGTGTGTGTGCGTGCATGTGCGTATGTGTGTGTGTGTGTTGTGCGTGTATACAAGCTGCTACTTGTGAGAAAGATACTGACGTTTGACAGTGACTGATATGGGAAGAAAGGAGTATTGCATGGGTAAGAAATGTGCATGCATCTTTGTGTGTGTAGTCATGTGAATGGGGGTTATTACAACATATTAAGCTTCATCAGCTCATGCATTTAGCAGCATAAACACACACACACACAGACACATACACACAGAGCAGTGAGCAGTTCCAGGCAAAACTATGTTGTAAAAAATTCATTTGTCTCAACTCAGAAGACTGCTGATTGACACTCCCCTAAACTTGTTGCAGACAACATTTTGACTAATCTCTAAACTCAGCTATGCGATGGGCGAATTTTTAAAACATATCTTACAGCAAACGATGTAATACATAGTATACAACTATGTGGTTTTAGAAAGTTTTGTAATGTACTGTTTTAAAAAATAATACATAAGAAATATTTAGAAAAATGCAAAGTACTCCTCAGCACACTTCAATACATGGTGAAGAGGATTTTTCAAATATATTCCTGTTTAGCAGTATACTTAACATATCAAGGTTATGCAGAGTGAAAAATAGTGATCAATACCATTTTGAAGAGAGTTCTTGAATGTTATATAGAACCGAATGTTGTTTATCATTTCCTCCAACCTTTAATCCAGGGTCTTCTCTAGGTTTCTCATGATGTTTTCGCTGTATAGTGAAAACAGATCTGGTGACAAAACACAACCTGTCTGACTCCTCTTTTGATGTTTTGGAAAGAGCTTATATTGTTTTCTATTCTCATTGCAGCTGTTTGTTCCAGTACATATTCCTGATTATCATAGATCTTTTCCATCAACATTGAGTCTCTCGATTGGTTGATCAATTCTTCATGTCGTACCCGATCGAAAGCCTTGGTATAGTCAACAAGCATAAATACAAATCCTTATTCATCTCAACTGACCTCTCTATGATAGTTTTTAGATGTATATGGCATTAATAGTTCCTTTCCCTTCCACAAATCCACACTGTTCTTTCTGCTATTTCTCTTTTGATTCTATTCCTTGTCCTCATCATGATTATTCTTAACAGGAATTTTGTTACATGACTCATCAAACTTATTATTATTATATTATATATGAAATTTAGTACGCCAATCAAATTAATGCCCTAGGCGTTTACAATGGCAAAAATATAACCAGAATCACAAGCACACACACACACGCCCACAGAAGCACCCACGCACACACAAACACACACACACACACACAAACACACACACAGCATGACATGCAAATACAATGACACATTGACACTAAGACACTATAATGTCACTATTACATTACATGGGGGAAGGGGCAGAGTTACCAGTTTTGGGAAACAGGTGAGTTTTGAGGGAGCGTTTGAATGTGGACAGAGAGGTGAGTATCTAAGAGAGCGAGGTAACGATTCAGATGGTTGGAGCTTGATAGGAAAAAGAACGCTGCCCAAACCTTTTAGTGCGGACTATGGGGATACTATAGAGACGGGTATCAGATGAGGACCGCAAAGCTCGAGATGGCGTGTAGAGATGTAACAGATGGGTGAGATACTCAGGACAGGAAGACTCAATAGATTTGAAGCAGAGGCAGGCAATCTTGTAGGATATTCTTTGCTGAACAGGGAGCCAGTGGAGAGAACAGAGCAATGGCGTAACATGGTTAAATTTTGAAGAGCGGAAGATGAGACGGGCAGCATGATTTTGAACTTTCTGAAGTTTGTTAATGAGATGAGAGGGGGAACCAGAAAAAAGAGCATTACAGTAATCGAGACGGGATAGAACAAATGCACAGACAAGAGCCTTTGTCGTGTCTTCTGAGAGGAGGTGGCGGATTGTGCGATGGAGTTCGCATTCTATAGCCCCTGTCTTCTTTGAAAGTGCAATGAAAATTGATTCTGACATATCTTTGGGGATTTTTCCAGTGTCATAAATTTCATTTAGGAGGAGTTATTTTTTCTATGCCAAATTCCTCCAGGGCTTCAATCATCTCTGTAGTAATGTTGTCTGGTCCTGGGCTTTTCCTGGTTTCATCTTTTTCAGTGCTGCTCTAACTTCATCTTTCATTATGGGTGGTCCTTCAAAGTTCTTTTTTTTTTATGTTTTCTTCATTTCTGTCATCCTCAAAAAGTTCTTTAATGTACTCTCCCCATCTGTCCAGTATTTTGTCTTTTTCCATGATAAGCGTGCCATCTTTCGATTTTAAGCAACCAGGTTTATGTGCATGTATTTTTCCTGTGGACAATTTCTTCAATTCGTCTGTACATACCCTGAGGATCCGTTTTGTGTTGGTCTTCTATTTCTTTGCATTTTGTTTCAGCCAAGCTTCCTTAGCTTCATTGCACCTATTCCTGATTTCTTTGTTTATCTTCCTGTACATCTCCTCGTTTCTCTTTGCCCTCCTCCTTTCCTCCACAAGCCCAAAATTTCATTAGTCATCCAGCTCTTTTTTGCTTTTCCATCTGCCTTAGGGATTTCTTCACAAGCTTCATTTGTCGAATTTCTCAACTTTGTCCATTGTTCCTCACTGTCACCAATATCTTCCAAAGCACTGAATTTGTTTTGAACATGTATATTAAATTTTTTTCCGTATCATTTCATGTCTTTAACTAGTTTAAGAGTCCAAGGTTTAGTTTGATATTGCTTTTGGTCTGTTTCCTTTTCCTCAATTTCAGCCTAAACCTTCCCACTACAGGATTGTGGTTACTGTTGCAGTCTGCGCCTGGTAGTGTTTTTGCTGACAGTAAAGAATTTCTAAATCTTTTGTTGATCAGGATGTAGTCAATCTGATTTTTGGTATTATCTCCTGGACTCATGCAAGTCCATTTTCTTCTGTTAGGCTGCTCAAACCAGGTGTTTCCTACTATGAACTCATTCATCTGTGCCCATTCTACAAGTTTCCCTCCCCTTTCATTTTGTGTACCAAGGCCATGAGGTCCAACTATATCCTCCACCCTCTCCTGTCCCACTTTAGCATTAAAATCTCCCATTATGACTGTAACTTCTTGTGATTTACATTGGACCTTGGCCATCTCTAAAACTTCGTAGAAGTTGTCGATGTCTTCCTGAGTACTTGTGGATGTTGGTGCATACACCTGTATGATGTTGATATCAAATGGTTTGCCTCCCAATTTGACCAGCAAAACTCTGTTGGACACTGCCCAGTATCCCTTAACTGCTTTTGATTTATCTTTGTCCATTATGATGTCTACTCCTCTTTCATGTGAATTACCACCAGAGTATATCACTGTATATTCTCCTGATGTTATCATGCCTGCCCCCTTCCATCTCACTACCCCTAGTCCTAAAATACTGATGTTAAGCCTTTCCATCTCCATTTTGATGTTGTCTAATTTACCTTTCTGCAACAGTGTTCTGATGTTCCATGTTGCTATTCTGGTGTTTCTAAGTTTGACTATGGGTTTAATTTTGGTCGCAGTAGCTGGCTGATGGTCTGGTGTCACATGCGCCGCATGACAGTCCCTACCGGACGAAGGTGCTCCACAGGAGCACCTATTGACGTCATTAACTTTCTTCTTCGTCTTTCTTTTGTCCATGGTTTTCCTGGGGAAAACTACGATGGTGGTTTCCCCTTGCCTTCCATCGTTTTTTTTTCAGGGTTAACTCCCTTAGCCTTACTCTCTCCCAAGATGTCCACAAGGCAGTGGTGCTATTTACCCATAGCTTGTGGATCTAGTTCGTTGGCACCAGGGCATATCCACACGCCGGTGGGCCTGCATGCCGCACGTCTGGGGATCAGACCTCCTCCGAGTCCTACGAGATTTAGCCTGAGTCCGTGAGTGCTCAGTTACTGCCTGTCGCCAAGAGGAGGCACAACGTAGGGCTGTGGATGGAGAGGCTATGTACTGACAGGAAGAGACTTACGCCTTCTGCTCTTCTTTTTGCATAGCTGCTAGCCAGCGGTGTAGACTGTGAAAGTGAGAGGTGACAAGTACGTAGTCACTAGTCACTAGCTGACACACTAGATGCATCACATCCACCCTGCTAATGGCAGAAAATGAAAGGGACCTACAAAACCTTGTGAATATACTAGAAATAGAAAGCAAAGGTAAGGGGTTAGAACTAAACAGCAGGAAGACTGAAGTCATGGTGATCAGTAAAAAACATGAAATCCCCTCATGCAAAATAACAGCAAATGGCACAACCTTGACACAGATTAATAAGTTCAAATACCTGGAAACGGTCATTTCATCAGATGGCAGATGCACATTGGAAATAGCTGGCAGAATCGGCCAAGCCAAAACAGCATTCAAGAAGATGACAAGCATTCTTACTAACAAATGCCTATCGATTAACATCAGAAAGAGAGTCCTTGAATGTTATATAGAACTGTTGTACGGATGCGAGGCGTTGACAGTCAGCAAGCAAAGCCAGAGAAGATTGAGGCAGCCAAGATGTGGTTTTTAAGAAGAATGTTGAGAGTTCCATGGACAGCAAAGAAAACAAACGAGACAGTCTTGATGGAGGCAGACACACGTAGATCACTCATAAGGAAGATTAGGAAAAGACAGGCAACATTTATAGGCCATTTCATGAGGAAGGGGGATCTGGAGCACCTGGTCACAACGGGAAAACTAGAGGGAAAGATGGCACCAGGTAGACCCAGGGAGAGATTGCTGGACGGACTTGCAGAGTGGCTGGGGATGAGAAGGGTGGGGGAGATGCTAGGGGCAACGAGAGATAGAGATGGATGGAAGTCCATGGTCGCCAACTCCATTCGGCGGGCACCTGATGATGATGATGATATAGAACCGATAATATCATACGGTTGTGAGGCATGGACAGTCAACAAGCAAAGCCAGAACAAGATGTTGTTTCTAAGAAGAATGTTGAGAATTCCATGGATAGTAAAGAAAACAAACAAGACAGTCCTGATGGATGCAGACACAAGAAGATCATTCATTAGGAAGATTACTTAAAGACAGGCAACATTTATAGGCCATTTTATGAGGAAAGGGGAATTAGAACACTTGGTCACAAAAGAAGGCGAGGAAGAGAGACAGGTAGACCAGGGATAAATATGGACAGACACACAGGTAGGCGAGGAAGAGACACCAGGTACCCAGGATAAAATATTGGACAGACACATATAGAGGCCATGATCGCCAACGCCATGCGGCAGGGCTATTGATGATAATGATCATATGCCATTTCGTTTCAGTTGGATATATATAATAGAGTGTATGACACTAAAAGGGAAATTTTCAAAATTCATGTTTAGGTAGTATACATACCTTATCTAACTAAAGCAGAGTGGCACACAATCACCGTTTTTCACAAAAACAGTAAAAACAGTGATCCTGTGCCACGCTGCATTAGCTGGATATGGTATGATGCTAAACACAAACGCCCCTGGAAAGACAAAACATTCAAATTATAGGCACACCGTAATCCACATTACAACAATATACACACTGATTATCCATTCAAAGAGTCAGCTGTGGCATTCAGTGATCTTAACAATAATCCTCAGTATCATCAATTTACTGCTTGCACGTTATCTGCATTTAAGAATAATCCTCAGTATCACCACTTTACTGCATGCAAGTTATCTGCATCGACTGTTTAATTGATTCATAACTCAATGAGTTCTATCAAAGCTGACATCAAAAACATGCGCAGATAGAAATAGACTGCCACAATGCTGCATTGGCTTAAATATTGAACTGTTGCGTTATTGCAATGGGAAGTAATCAATACACTTGCTGATGAATTGCAGGCTTGTTCAAGAGAACTTCAATTATGCAACAGTTTGTTTTCTCTCTATATCCATTTACCGCTCTATGAAAATACCGACCAACATGTCATTCGGTAAAACTGTTTGAAATCCTGATGGAAGTGCGAAGCACCATGTGATCAGCAATACTCATTCAGCAATTAGTCAACTTGATCTGTTATTGTTATTGTTGTTTAAAGCCAAGCCGACTGCATAGAGCCATATCTGGGCTATAACCACTTCAAAACAACAAAACTTCAACAGGAAAAAAAAAGAAAATTAAGTATACATATCAATGCATTCGTGCACATAATCTAAGGACATGCCCCTGGCACTGACCACTCCGTCCAATTTATCGCACAGGGGATTTAAAAAACACACCTGAATACAAATATAAGCATACCTTAGGACACCAAAACAATATACAAACAGGCATAAATTACCTAAAATTGCTTCTGAATATCTCACCTCCCTAGAGCCCAAAATGCACTTAATACATGTACCCAATTATCAATCTTAAGAAAAAGTATGTAAGACTTCATCGAACACATACACATGAATGGACCATTAAGGAAAAAAATGATATGAAGAAATAACAGAAAGCAAAGGAACAAGGCAATAACAAAGAGAGTGACAGAAAAGAGAAAAATTTCTAGCACAGAATTTCCAGAAGGTGGGGATACTTTTTATACCGAAAGAGCCCCCAGCATCCCCATGGGGGGGGGGGGGTAGTCAAACTGATCTTCAAAAATAACAATACATACAGTACATACAGAATAAAGGGAAAGAATGAATGTGTATGCAGTGAGGCCCTCTCCCAAGGGAGAGAAATCCGAATCTCAGTTGGAGACCTGTCCACTGTACATAGATACCAATACAATACAAATAATAACTGCAATACAGTGCAAAATACTACAAGTACAACTCAAACTGCGTTACAAAATACTACAAATCAAATAGTATTACAATACAACAAAGGCTCACGATGAAAAAGTCCCTACCATCTGCTGTGGCAACCACTGGCAGGAGAGGGTGTAGATGGGTGCCTGAAAGGATGGGTAGCCTTCGGGAAGGATGAACTCCAGGATGATGGGGGGTAGATGATTCACTGTGTACAGTTTGTACTTCTTGCCCTCTGCAAAGTCAATCTTCAAATGAACACACCTATCAATTTTCCTGGATATGTCAACTAATACTAAAAACCTACAATGATCAACAACTCAAGGAATAGAAAGCCTGGACAGAAGGGTGGAAACCCACTAAGAAACTAAGCTAGATGACCAAGGGACAGGAAAAATTACCATAAAATGTAATCTGAATAGGCCTACATTCATCACATTTGCATATATGCTCATGGTAATTTCTTTTCTGAAGAAGGCGTATCACTTAGTATACCACAAGGTTCATTTCTAGGTTTGTAAGTCCAGTTTGTTCCGTATAGATCTACATCAATGAACAAGACTTAAACATATCACCAAACTCTACCAATGTCACATACTCACAACATAACTTTTCACACATCAGGGAAAAACATTTTGAAAATCCAGAAACATTACATCTGCATATAAACCAAGTATCAGAACAGTGTGACACAAACTGTATGCCGAACATTCCAACAACAACAACAACAAAAATCAATGACAATAACAACTCGAGGTAAAAACAATTTGCTAAAACCACCAATTATCAAAACTGAATCTTCAATTACCTTTAGAAAGTGTAAATTGAACAAGTTTCTCTACATTGTGTACTTGATGTATAAATCTGGATAAACAACTTTACATTTGTAGAATGGTAAACAACTTTACATTTGTAGAATGGTAAACAACTTTACATTTGTAGAATGGTAAACAACTTTACATTTGTAGAATGGTAAACAACTTTACATTTGTAGAATGGTAAACAACTTTACATTTGTAGAATGGTAAACAACTTTACATTTGTAGAATGGTAAACAACTTTACATTTGTAGAATGGTAAACAACTTTACATTTGTAGAATGGTAAACAACTTTACATTTGTAGAATGGTAAACAACTTTACATTTGTAGAATGGTAAACAACTTTACATTTGTAGAATGGTAAACAACTTTACATTTGTAGAATGGTAAACAACTTTACATTTGTAGAATGGTAAACAACTTTACATTTGTAGAATGGTAAACAACTCGTACATTTGTAGAATGGTAAACAACTCGCAATTTTGGTTGATAAAAACCGTCAACTACTTCCACTTCTGGTCTTTGTGGGTTTTTAAAAAAAAAAAAGTTTCTGACACAGAAGCAACATTCTTTCTGTTTTGTTTGGGTGGTTGGGTTTAGTTTAAGGGAAAAAAAAACAACAAAAAAACTGTTTATACATAAAACCTGCATATGTAACTAGGTGTGGAAATCTGTGAAAAGATAAATTTTATAATAATAATAATAATATATTTTATTTATATAGCGCAAAATCTTGACAAAATCAAATCTAAGCGCTGAGCGTATACATGCATACATACCTACATACATATGAGCGTATACATGCATACATACATGCTTACACACTTACATACATAAATCTAAGCTGAGCGTATACATGCATACATACATACATAAATCTAAGCGTATACATACATACATACATACGTACGCACATGCATACATAATAATTACAATATTTATATAGCGCAAATCTCGACAAAATCAAATCCAAGCGCCGAAAAGACACACACGCACACACGCACGCACGCACGCACACACACACACACACACACACACACACACACACACACACACACACACACACACACACACACACACACACACATGCATGGCCACAAATGGGGAGAAAAGAATAAAAGCAATAAAAGCAAGAATAAAACCAATGGAAAACCACAGAGAGCACATCATATACAATTATATATTAAAACAAAGTGATTCCCCTCCGAGCGGAGACAGGCTGCAGAGGGGGGTTGAGTGAGGTTAGGATTTTATGCAGAGGAGAAAAGGTGAGTTTTGAGAGCGGACTTGAAGGAGGCAAAAGTAGGTTGCTGACGGACTGAGAGAGGAAGTTTGTTCCAGGAGAGTGGACCAGAAACAGAGAAGGCTCGTGGACCATAGGTATTGAGCTTAGTGCGTGGAAAGCGAAAAGTCAGAGGATCGGAGGCAGAGCGGAGGGTACGTGAGGGAACATAGATCTCAAGTAGGCTTGACAGGTAATCGGGGGCTGCGTTATTGAGGCTTTTGTAGCACATGGTGTCTAGTTTGTACTGTATGCGCTTTGATACAGGGAGCCAGAAAAGTTGTGCCAGGAGAGGAGATATGTGGTCAGCTTTTTTCTTTTTGAGTACAAGGCGTACAGCATTGTTTTGAATGCGCTGTAGGATGTGAATGGTGGAGGCAGGAAGAACAGACAGGAGTGAATTGCAATAGTCAATGCGAGACATTATGAAGGAGAGAACGAGTTTTGCAGTTGTTTCGACACAGAGATACTTCCTGATCAGGCTTATACGATGGAGATGATAGTAGCAAGATCTGGCAGTTTGAGAAACAAAGTTGTTCATGGACAGGGTAGAGTCAATGCAGACACCAAGGTTTTTAGCTGAATCAGAAATTGGGACTGATGTGTTACATAATGGGAGAGAAAGAGGAGGCAGCTGGGAAAGTTTCTGACGGGTGCCAATGAGGATAGCTTCTGTCTTGTCGTCATTAAGCTGAAGTCTATTGTGTGTCATCCAGTTCTTAATGTCCGAGTAACACTCAGTGGTGCGAGTCAACAGGCGCTGTATATTATCAGGTGAGTCACTATCTTGAAGTTGGGTGTCATCAGCATAGAAGTGGTGTTTTATAGAGTGGGAGTTGATGATGGTGGACAGGGGGGAGGTATAAAGAGTGAAAAGAACAGGGCCAAGGACAGATCCTTGTGGAACACCACAGGTCAGGTATGCAGGTTGAGAGTAAGTGCCATTGATGAGAACAGTTTGTTTTCTGTTTGATAAATACGAAGTGAAAAAGGAGAGAGCAATGTCAGAGATGCCAAAAGTATGATGAAGTCTAGAAAGGAGAATACCATGGTCAATGGTATCGAAAGCTGCAGACAGATCAAGGAGTGTGAGGAGAGAGACTTTGCCAGTATCAGTTGCAAGGAGGAGATTGTTGAGAATGTGTAGTAGGGCAGTTTCAGTGCTATGGCACTGGCGGTAGGCTGACTGTACATACAAAAAAAGGCAGTATACAGAAAACAAAACATTTTCTGTGGACTAAAGTTGGTGACAGTTTTAAATGAAAATTTCTGTTAAAGAATTCACCATTATATTACAATGCATCTAGACACAACAAGGCTGAGGTTGCCAAGAACTTCATCTGCTTGGGCAATTCAACATTTCCAGTGATATGACTAAAGGACTGAATTGTTTTGCATGGGCAAAGCAACTGTAGCATTCAACAAGCTGTCAAAAATCTGGAATTGCATTAAAATCTCTTAACTTTAAATTTCAGTTCTACAACTGCAATGTTCTCTAAAGTTTGCTGTACAATTATGAAATGTAGCATCTGAAAAACAAGCCAGGAGAAGAAACTTGACTCCTTTGACCTACACTGCCAATTCAAGATCTTGGACATCAAATGGAAAGATGTTGTGACAAAAGATATAGTAAGGTCAAGAAGCAAACATATCCCTCTGTTACCGACATCATTGACAAGCACTGATTAAGTTGGCTGTGCTACGCTGCTAGACTACCATCTCTGCCATGGGTATCAACCAAGTCCTGAACTGGAACCCAGGAGGATATCAAAGATGGAAAGATCAACACTGAATGGGGGTTCGATGGCTGACAGAGACCTACACAAGGTGGATAGTTGTTGGAGTGATACCCTCAAACTCTCTGCGAAACAAGCCTGCTGGAGCACTCTTTCTGCCTCATGTGTCACACGATGCAGAAACATCTAAGTAGTATGTCCGATACCTGGTTATGCAGTTTCAGTAAACAACGAGAAATGGAATTTGAAACATAGATAAATACTTCAGGAAGTTTAAGTTGTGCAGAACATCGTATCACCGTTACCTAGAATGGTTGGATATGTGTCCTACCTCCACCCATAAATAAGCAAAATTTATTCGGCATAAAGGAATGTGGCAAGACTGAAATCTTCTTCATCTAAACCATGACACACTGAATGCTAAATCTAAATCAAGTGAGACTGTCTGTTTTCAAGCAAACAGGAACCAGGAAAAAACACGAAAAAAGGATCAGAACGCGTATTTAATATGACCAGACAAGACAGGCGCAAATTTTCAGCCAACTGGCCAAATACATAAAGTCAGTTTAGTCCTTTTCTCTCACTGGACGAAGCAGCAGGGAAGTTTCAGTCTTTCTCTCCTAATTTTTGTACTTGGTATTTGTTTGTAACGCTTGACAATGGCCAGTTGGCCGAAAAATTTGCGCTCGTCTTGTCTGGTAGTATTAAATACGCTTTCTGATTCTTTTTTCGTGTTTTTACATTGAATGCTAGAAGACACATGAGACTGACACTACCACTATAAAGGTATAAATGATTACAGTGGATACATCTTCTGAGTAGATGATCTAGCATGTGAGATATGACACAAGTGTCTCACATATATCCCTCTATTCTTGTAAACTACATCATGGCATAATCAAAGGACATAACTCTTGAGAATTATTTCCCATGTTGTATAGAGCTTCTCACATCTAACACAGTTTGCGCTACCCATTCAGCTAGCATAGAAGCAGGTACAAAGTACAAAAACAGTAAGCTCAGAACACTACATTATGGCAGTCTACACATTTTGAAGTCCAATCATAAATACTCATTCACGTTTCAAATTATATACACTATAGAGGAAATGTTTGCTATTTGTCTTATGCTAAATGTTTTGTAACCCTTCTTGTTTCTGCGTTCTGTTTTAGTTTAAAATTACAGTTGCTGATCGAAGACTAAATGGTCAGGAAACTGTTCAAGTGTTGTACCATCTGAGCTTAACTGTTGAATGTGTTCCAATCTTCCAGACAACAACAATAACAAAACCAAATCATATTCCGTGTTCATACATCATGGTTTAGAAAAACTCTAGTCTTGTTCAAAATTTCTGATGGTAAGAGATACTTTTGATTTTACATGATGAAAACTGTTGAGGGACCAAGACCAATATGGCCTCCGAAGAAGGCAACTTTTTCATTTCAAAACAAACCTCTTGACTTTTCAGATGTACCGTCTCCAGCTGTCTTTGCGTACAATTGAAAAGATGATGGTAGTGTCGGGTATGCGCTGAATTTCCCTTCGCAACCACTGTCAGCATCTTTGCTGACAAGAAACTGATCTGCCATGTAGATGTATCTCAAAGAATCAATCTCTATTTCTTGGTTTTGCTGCACATCGATGTCCCCATCCATTTTTTTGTTTTTTTGTTTTTTGTAATGATTACTTTTCGTCACGTGGGTATTCCAAAAAACACACCACCCAATCAAATGATGACTGCCTCTTGTCTCAGCGTAACTCTGAAAAACATATCAACTAATAAACTGATGGTTGCTTCTTGTTGCAATGTATTCTACAAAGTAAGCCAACCAATTATAAATTAAGCATTTAAGCTCACAAATACAGGTGTACCATCACAGATAAATCAAATATTAAGCAAATGCATCAAATGAAATATATGTTATAAAGTAATCACAAATACAGTTGTACCATCACAGATAAATCAAATATTAAGCAAATGCATCAAATGAATGTTATAAAATAATAACTTAAATATCCCATATATAGTATATAATAATAATAATAATAAATAATAATAATAATAATAATATAAGAGACCATTTATAAGCGCACATCTCTGCCTACGGCGGAGCTTATGACACTTTACAATCATTCACTCACAATATTTCAATCTCTCGGACCTCACGTACATACACTAATACACAATACAAAGTAATAGAATAAATCCATAAAAATACTACATACGCTACAATCATACACGGATTCTCACACAAGTCCAAATGCACCCCACAACCCCCACGGCTATACCCCAAAGTACTGTGAGGCACATTGGGCTCTATAATCACCCACCCCCACCCCCCACCTACCTACTATAACATACACACACACTAACACACCTTTTCTACTATTAGGCTGGGGGGAAATGAGGTTGAACTTACTGATAATATTTTTGAAAGAGGTGAGTTTTTAGAGCTGTTTTGAAAGAAGAAGTCGATTTTAGGTGTCGGATTTCAAAGGGAAGAGAGTTCCAGATAGTGGGGGCTGTGAAGGAGAAAGAGCGATGTCCAAATGTTTTTGTGCGCACGCGTGGAACACGGAGCAATTGGTATCAGCAATGGAGCGGAGATTTCTAGAAGGAGTGTACACAGAGAGAAGATCAGCCAGGTAGCGAGGAGAGAGATCAGAGAAAAAAGAATGGCATAGTGAGGCAAGCTTATAGTCAATGCGAGCTTGAACAGGCAACCAGTGAAGGGATTTGAGAATAGGTGTGACATGATCATGCTTGCGGGAACGAGAAACAAGTTTAGCGGCAGAGTTTTGTACTTTTTGAAGTTTGTCTAATTGATTTTGAGGACAGCCAGAAAAGAGGGAGTTACAGTAGTCTAATTTGGAGAGAACAAAGGCAGAAAGAAATGTTTTGGTAGCGTCTTCTGAAAGTAAGTGGCGAATATAACTAATGCGTCTAAGGTCAATGTATGCTTTGCGGCAGACTGTCTGTACATGTGTTGAGATACTCATGTCTTTGCTGAAGTGGAAGCCAAGATTTCGTGCGGTAGAGGAAAAGGGAATATCTGTTGATCCAACGGTAAGAGATGTAGGAGTGGTAGACGGCAGAGACTTAAAAGAGGAAGAACAGAGGACAGCTTCAGTTTTCTTGTCATTTAGTTTTAGCTTGTTTTCGAGCATCCAGATTCGTATGTCGGTGATACAAAGTTCGAGAGAGGAAATGGCTGGGTTTATGTTCTCGGGAGGAGTAGAGAGTTCAAGTTGAGGTCATCTGCAAATGATTGATGTTCAGGAGAATGAGACAGTATCAGGCCGGCAAGTGGTTGTGTATAGAGGACAAAGAGCACGGGGCCCAACACAGATCCCTGTGGGACCCCGTACAATAGTTCTTCAGATGTAGAGTTGAGGTTATTGACAAAGACTGATTGTGTTCTTTCTGTGAGGTATGAACGGAACCAGGAAAGAGCGGTGTGAGAAATGCCGTAACTGTACTGGAGTCTGTTAAGCAAAATGGTATGGTCTATTGTATCAAAAGCAGCTGAGAGGTCCAGTAAAGTTAGTAGAGAGACGTTTCCAGAGTCAAGAGCTAAAAGGATGTCATTAGAAATTTTGAGGAGCGCAGTTTCAGTACTGTGATGAGGACGATAAGCAGACTGAGAAGGAGAGAAGAGGTCGTAGTCATTAAGATATGTAAGTAATTGTTGGAGAACGACTTTTTCAAGAATTTTGGAAAAGAATGATAGGTTAGAAACCGGTCTGTAATTTTTCAAGTTGTTTGGGTCCAAGGATTGTTTCTTGAGGAGAGGTTTTACAACAGCTATTTTAAGACTTGATGGAAATATACCAGAAGAAAGAGAGGAGTTGATGATTACAGTGAGAGTTGGGAGCAGATCATCAAGAAACTGGAGAAACAGAGGGGTAGGAATGGGATCGAGGGAACATGAAGTGGGTTTTGATTTGAGAATGATGGTTTTAAGTTCAGACTCAGTAACTGGGTTAAACATGCAGAAAGTTGAAGTGGGGGTGGTGGAGGTAGGTCTTTTTACGAAAGGGGACAACGTGGCCTGATCTAATTCTTTTCTGATGTTTTTTACTTTGTCGAGGAAATACTTATTAAACACTGAAGGTAGGTCATTTAAAGGGTATGTGTTGGGAAGTAGAGATTTTTTGCTGCGGCCTAGCAATCTGTCACAGACATTGAACAATTTTCTTTGGCTTGTAGCGGAGGCGATTTCGTTTAGATAGAAGAGAGATTTAGCCTTTAGAATAATTTTTGAAACTGCCTTTTTTGCTGTGTTGAAAATATGTTCAGTGATCATAATAGGGTTTATGAGCCATCTGCGCTCAGCCCAGCGTCTGTGCTTTTTCGCTGCCTCAAGGTCGTCTTTAACCGCGGCAAACCAAGGCTCAAGGCGATTGGTGCGCATACACATACTGATCACTCCTCAAGTAACTTTTAATCTCGATTCAGTTACTGTTTATCCCTTCCCTGGGCTTTCAGATGGCAAGCCATCAGACATCCAGTGAATCTAGGACAATACAGCTCAACAGCACAAAAGCACTTTGTGCAAATCCTGTATATACACTGGCTTACAATCAAGGCATGAATTAATCAAAAAGTTGCCATACTTTTGATATCAATGTCTGAATTCAATTGAATAGGCCTATCAGTTTAACAAAAGTCAAGACACAAAACATGTACAATGCTTCCTGAATATTAGACAGTGTTCTCGGATTTTACTTTTTTTTAGGTGAAATTCTTAATTTTTCTGCATAACTACTATTCAAAGGTGACACCAACAACTGAACAAAATTGTTCATGTTCAACTGAACAGTCCCTGTTCTTCTTTGATGACAGCACAGAAAAGAGGAACACAGTCAGCACAAGTAAGAAGCTCTACATGATATACACAGCTACATCATTGCTGATTACAAATGCATCTCAAATTATATATTAAATGCCATTTTCATTTTGATTTCATTTTCAGTCTGGGCCTGTTTAACAACAACAACAACAAAATAATAATCATGGGACCACACAGTTGATCAAACCTTCTCATCAACACCACAGGTGTTTCATCTCTCTGGCCTAGTCAACACAAGGATCTGTTATGACAGAAAATATAGAATAAAGCCCTGTCACGAAGTCTCAATCCTAGATAGAACTCAAAAGCATTATGATTATCTGAATTTATCATCTCCATGATAATTGTCATCAACACACTGTAAACACCGTGTCAGCTTATGTTGCCACTAAGATGGTAGGCCTACATAAAATGGGACCAAAGGAAAAAGATGAGCACAAAGGAAATCTCCCAAAGTATAATGATCCCTAAAAACAAAACAAAAAATAACAATGATAATCAACCACATCACTACCATTATTTTATCAATGGTGATGATTAAAAAACTCACTTTTTTCCAAAAACTGGCCCATTTTCAATATTCTGGGTCTTTCTGTGTCACAGTGTGCTTATAGTGGCTGCCTTTGTAAAGCCATTGCAACAACAACCACAAATGAAAACCCCGTGGTTCAGACAAACAGCATATAATGCTGGTTCTACACTAATAATAATAATTAATAATAATCTACACTTCAGCTCCATTAAGTAAATGAAAGAAGAATCGCAATCGGAGGCCGCAGTTCCATCTATGTTTAGCGTCCTAACACGAATTGTTTCGATTAATGATCGTAGATAATCATCATAATGGCCAATCAAGGGTCCGATACATGGCCACTCTTTCGTCAAAGCGCCAGAATACGTCACAGTTTTTTTTTATCGAACGCTCGCAGCTGCGGCGGAGACCGGTTTTCTCACGTACCTACGTTAAGATTTAACAATGACATGAGTGACTCAGTCACGTCAGTGTCTGTCAGTGACAATGACACTGCTTCTTTCTTTTCTAATAAATGTTACAACTACAAGTTAATAGTTATTAGCAAAATGCCATTTTTTCAAACTTGGCGTTGTTAATCTACATGTACATATCTGCTTATAACTAACAATACCGAAAAAGATATCAATATATCAGTAGTATCAGATAAAGAAATCACTGAGTAATCAATAGTATCGGACACAAAGAAATCGATAGACTATAGCCTATGCCGGCTATGGCTATACTGAATACTCCCTATAGGCCTAACATTTCCTGTCCTTTGAAAGAAATTACCTACGTAAATAATAATAATAATAATAATAGTGAACATTTATGGCGCTTAATCTAAAAAAGCCCTAAGCGCTTACAGTAAACACACACACACACGCACACACAACACACGCACACGCACACACACACACACACACACACACACACACACACCCCCGCACACACACACACACACACACACACACACACACACACACCGCACACACACACACACACACACACACACACACACACACACACCCGCACACACACACACACGCGCGCGGGCACAGATTTCAAGGTGGCAGCTGAAGTAAGAGTACAGAACTACAGGCTAGGATTTAAAAAGAGTGGTTTTTAGACTGGACTTAAACGAAGAAAGGGTACAGGTAGAGCGGAGAGGAAAGGGAAGTTTGTTCCAAATAGAGGGGGCCTGATAAGAAAAAGCACGTTCACCAAGAGTTTTGTTGCGGAAGCGTGGGATTCTAAGTAGGTGGGCATCAGTAGAAGAGCGTAGCTCTCTGGAGGGAATGTAAACAGTCAGGAGATCAGAAAGATAGGGGGGAGCTAGACCAGCCAGAGACTTATGGCATAGGAGGGAAAGTTTATAGTCAATACGCTTTCGAACAGGAAGCCAGTGTAGAGTTCGAAGCAGAGGGGAAAGCCAAAAATGCTATCCTATTTATTTGCAGGGCAAGATATAATGAACAAAATGAATTACACAATTTAGCTTACTCGTTATGTGCACAGGATGCAGTGCAATAAAATACACACACACAAGCACTTACTAATAAACAGTCCACAACACACTTACTTGTAAACAGTCCAAAGCGTGCTCGTGTTGTGCTCGAGTCAGGTGTGTTCTCAGCGCGAGTCAAAATTCAGGGGAAATCACACTAAGTGATTTCACCCAGGGGAGCTCACTATAGCAATACGGGTGTGCTATACTCGTTGTTTCTTGTTAAGCTAGGGGCCTACATGATGCTAATAAAAATGTACGATTTTTATTTTTTCCCTGTATGTTGAATGACAGCAAAGTTACATGCCCTTTTCTCCCCCTCAGCTTTAATTTAAAAATACAATAAACAGCTCAAAGTTGAGAAACTCGATAAATAAAACTTGTGAAGAAATCCCTAGAGTAGAAAGAAACGCAAAAAAGAACTGGATGACAAAACAAATTATAGGCTTAATGGAAGAACGGAAGAAGGCATAGGGAAAAGAAGAAAATACACAAAGATAAACAAAGAAATCAAGAATAAGTGTAATGAAACTAAGGAAGCTTGGCTGGAAACAAAGTGCAAAGAAATACAAGACCAACACAAAACAGATCCTCAAAGTATGTACAGAAACATTGAAGAAATTGCCCACAGGTAAAAGACATGCACATCAACTAGTTGCTTAAAATCGCAACATGATACGCTTATCACGGAAGAAGACAAAATATTAGATAGATGGGGAGAGTACATTAAAGACCTATTTACGATGACAGAAACTAAGAACACATAATAAGAAAGAACGTTGAAGGACCACCCACAATGAAAGATGAAGTTAGAGCAGCATTGAAAAAGATGAAACCATGAAAAGCCCCAGGACCAGACAATATTACTACAGAGATGATCGAGCCCTCCTAAACGAAATTTACGACACCGAAAAAATCCCCAAAGATATGTCAAAATCAATTGTCATTGCACTTCCAAAGAAAACAGGGGCTATAGAATGCGAACTCCATCGCAAAATCAGCTTGACGAGTCCTGTAACAAAAAATCTATTAAGAATGATCATGATAAGGAATAGAATCAAAAGAGAAACAGCAGAAGAACAGAGTGAACTATCATAGAGAGGTCAATCGAGTTGAAAAAGGATATCTGTTTATGTTTTGTTGATTACACCAAAGCTTTCCATCGGGTAAGATATGAAGAATCTATTACCTAACTAGAAAGCTCAGTGTTGAAGGAAATGATCAAAGAATAATCAGAAATATGTATTGGGAACAAACAGCAGCAAGGAGAATGCAAAACGATATAAGGAGGAGAGGTGGTAATTCATTCACGATTTCATCTACAACACGCCATGTCACCAGGACCTTGAAAAGAAAGACAAGAAAAAACAAAAAACAAATCTAGATTAGTTTGAGACTCACCTACCTGAGATGGAAACTGTCATATATACCAAGAGAGTAGTTCTTATCAACTACAACAGATCTGTCAAAAATATCGTATGTCTTTTAAATGTTGGGAACCTCCGACTGCTAACTGTCGAGACTACGTGTATAGTAAGGGGAGAAAAGCTGGTAGGCCTATCTGTGCGAGCTGGTGGCTGGCTTGGCGGGCTGCCCAATGGAAAGTTGCTGTCGAGCTGTCCTTGTCTCTTTTTGAAGTGCTCGAGATATTTACCAATCTGACTCTTTGGTCATCACATCCTCTTCCTTTTTCGAAAAGCTGCCTTTTCTTTTCTTCGTCGTTAGAATGCAAGATGCAACGCCCTTGATCAGTTAGTTCACGGCATGATCACATAAATAGTGACTATGAAGCTATCTTGAATAGGAACAATGCTGTTTCGAAGTATATTATATCAAACAAGTTGTTTGAAATGTTAATGTGCATATATTTGTGAGCGTGGAATAATTGTATTAATAAGTAAACGTGAATAATTGTGCTGATGACATTTTAAAAAAATCACGTATGTGTCTTTTTGTTTGGGAAAATAGCTGTTCCTTGTAAAACAAATATTCTGAATACGATACTTTTGTCGTATGGCCTAGTGATAGCGAGAAGAGAGAGAGAGAGAGAGAGTGAGAGAGAGAGAGAGAGAGAGAATTCAGACCAGAGTGGTTTATTCAGAATGGCCACAGCCCTTTAGAAGGGGTATGCACAAAACAATGCATTCTCACAATCACATAAACATTAACTTGGGAGTAACAATATTTCTAATTTTATGTTTTGTACAAGTTCATAACAAATAGGTGGATAGAACATAAAAAAAAAAACATATTCGAGCCTTGGATTCCTTAGGAATTATTTTAAAAATGACTAAAAAAATTGCTGTCTCTAAATTTAAACGCTTTGTATAGAAATAAGGCGAAATTTTCGAACAACCTTAGTGGCAGTTGATGACATAAATAAAGTGAATTTAAACAAGAAGGGTTCTCTGTAATATTTTGACTGTATTTCACACAAATAGAATGGAACATTGGACAACAATACAAAATGTATTTAATCTTCTTTTGAAATATTGGACAATGGACACAATACATCACTATCACTACGTGCTTTGTGTTTTTTTTTAAATAATGAACTGTGACATCTGGTATACCTAACTTAAATCGTGTCATTGTATATTTCAGGTGTCTGTCCATGTCTATCTCTAAATGTTGTTTCAAACCATGCATATTAAGGAAAAGTTCTGTATATATTATATCTCTCACTATTTTGAATATGTTCGATCGTTCCATTCCTGCCACTTATAATCAATTAAACATTGACGAAAAACACGAATGAATTGAGACAATCTACCAACACCTTGACACGACCATTCCACACTAAACCCATATTTAAACAAGCAAATACGTACATTGGATGTTCAGATTTGCTTACTTTAGAATCTAAATCATTAAAGAGAGACAAAGAGGGAAGGAGGGAGAGAGAGGTGGGAGAGAAAGAGAGAGAGAGAGAGGAGAGACAGACAGACAGAACAGAAGACAGAGGACAGAGACAGAGACAGAGAGAGACAGAGGAAACAGAGAGAGGCAGAGAAGAGGGACAGAGGACAGAGGGACAGTGACAGAGACAGAAAGAGGAGAGAGAGAGAGAGAAGAGACAGACAGACAGACAGACAGAGACAGAGGACGAGAGACAGAGACAGAGACAGAGAGACAGAAAGAGGAGAGGAGAGAGACAGACAGACAGACAGAGACAGAGACAGACAGAGAGAACAGAGACAGAAAGAGAGAGAGAGAGAAGACAGACAGAGGACAGAGGGACAGAGACAGAAAGACAGAAAGAGAGAGAGAGAGAGACAGACAGCGACAGACAGAGAGAAAGAGAGAGACAGAGACAGAGACGAAAAGAGAGAGAGAGAGACAGAGACTGAGAGAGGAGAGAGACAGAGACAGACAGAGAAAGACAGAGACACACAGACAGAGAGACAGACAGAAAGAGAGAAAGAGAGAGAGACAGACAGACAGAGACAGACAAGAGAGAGACAGAGAGACAGACACAGAAGGAGAGAGAGAGAGAGAGAGAAAGAGAACACTGATATAGTCTATTCGCATAATAACCCCTGATCAGGATTTTTAAATTCACAAAAGTGTATGTCAGACAGTGTTAACAGTGAAATCAGCGCATCATGACATTAACACGTCTCGATGTCTGAAGAATCAAAACAGACGATTTGTCAAGCTTAGCAGGCGAAGGAAGGTAAAAATATAAGGCTGTCCCATAATCCTGAGGTCACAGGGGTGAAAGGTGGAAGGGTCCTTTTTTGTGGAGCCAGCATCACAAATGAGATCACCACTCCCTCATCCGCCTCCTCTCTCCATCCCAATTCTTTTACCTTCACTCCCTCCACCACCATCACCCCCTTCCTCCCAGGATCACGTAAGCATTCACATCTGGTTGGAATGGAGGACCCCACACACACACACACACACACACACACATTGTGGTGGTCAGGTTTCAACTCGCGCGGACGGACTGGAAAGCGGGACTCACCAGGCCTAGCGAATAAAGAAAATGGAATCCGAGGAGTCGATGACCTCACAGTTCATTGTCCACTTTTACATCTGCACCCTCCTCAAGGTGATACCGCCGATAGGCACGGCCATCCCAGGCAAGTGGAGGACGGGGGACAAGGACGGGGACGGGGGAACTTATTTAAACCTATAACGACACAATCACTAACAGTTCTATTAAAATGGGCAGTAAGAAGGCCAGTTTTCAAATAGCGCACCTTTTTTGATTGATTGATTTGGTTCAGTTTTCACATCGACACCCACCTCAGGTGATATGGCCGAGGGGATAACCATCCCAGGGAAGTGGCGGAAGGGGGATAGCGCACTTTTCGTGTCTCTTGACCTATTTATATGATCTTATTCCATTCCACTCATCGCCCGATGCTAACCCCCACCAACCCACCACGTCCCTTCCTCTTCCACGCGCTAGAACATGCGTCAGAAAATGTAAATTAGTGTCAACCAGAGCCATGCTCTAAGATGACGTCATGATACAAGCGGGCGAATAAAAGGCCAGAGAAAGAGACCTAAGTATGACAATTGTTAATCATTTTACTGTGAGCAGGCAGAACGTGTGTTTTAATGTGAGTGATGTGTTTTCTTCGAAAGTCATTTTTGCATTGATTAAAAACTAGGTGAGTGTACTTTAATATCGCCTTTCATTTCTTTCCATGTAGAAGCAGTCGTATTTTTTCAATCTCTCTTCATCTCTCTCTCTCTCTCTCTCTCTCTCTCTCTCTCTCTCTTCGCTCCGTCCCCCCTCTTTCTCCTTCCTCCTCCTCTCTCTCCCCCTGTCTTCTCTCTCTCTGTGTCTCTGTCTCTGTCTCTCTCTTTCTCTCTCTCTCTCTTTCTTTCTCAGTCTCCCACCCTCTCTGTCTGTCTGTCTGTCTGTCTGTCCGTCTCTCTCTCTCTCTGTCTCTCTCTCTCTCTCTCTCTCTCTCTCTCTCTCTCTCAACAGCTTGTGTAAATGTGACTTTGTAGTTTTACAATCTTGATCAAACTGTTCACTATCTCTCCTGTTTTCATAATGTCTACTCTACGTTTCATGCAGAAAAAGTTTACAACATGACGGAAGAAACTTTTCTTCTTTTTTTTTTTTTTTTTTTTTTTGGGGGGGGGGGGGGGGTCACAGTAGAAAAGAATACAAACATCTGTTGGAGGAGAAGAAAAAGTTCTTCAGTAAGACCGTTGTAAATGAAGTGATAAACTCTTGTACAAGTCAGAAAGAATTCTGGAGAATGGTTCGTAAGATAACAGAATGGTTCATAAGATGCCAAATGGTTCATAAGATGCCAAATGGTTCATAAGATTTCACTTGAGAAAGTACAAACACGAAATTGTATCGCCATTGATGATTTATTTCAACATTTCAAAAACAGACTTCAAAAGAATTATAATTCTCAGCTAACAATCGACGAATCTGAAGCTGATGACGTAAATTATATGCTGACCAATCCATTTCGAAGGAAGAAATCATTATTGCTGTTAGAAGACTGAAAAACAACAAAGCTTCAGGTCCAGATGAAATTATTGGCAAATTCTTCAAGTATTCTAGTGATTTAACTATAGATTTTTTAACAAACATATTACGAAATGTATTTGATAAAGGCATGTATCCCAGCAACTGGACTGAATATATATTGCCGTCGTATAAGAAAGGAAAAGTAAATGACACAAATAACTACAGACGTATATCGTTGCCTGATGTCACCATTAATAGTAGGTTACAAGAATGGATAGAGACGAGCAATATAAAAGATGAACATCGAAAGGATTTTAAAAGGATTATTCAACAATTCTTCATATGTTTACGCTGCTAGCAGTTCTTAAAACAATTTGCATTGAATCGTAAGTTATATGTAGCTTTTATCGATTTCGAAAAGGCTTTTGATTACATTTCAAGAAATCTATTGTGGCCAATACTCAGCAAAAAAAAGGAATCAAGGTAAGTTGTTTCGCTGTTTCAGGAATTTGCATAAAGAAGTTAAGGCTAAGATTATTTATGGGGGAATTTAGTGGCTATGTTTACAATACTAAGGGTGTGAAGCAAGGTGATGTATGCAACCCTGTGTTGTTTTCACTTTATATCAATGAGTTAGCACTGGATATTGTGAACAATAGTAGACATAGCGTAATTTTATCTACAGATTTAGTAGAGATACTTGTGCTTTTTTTTGCAGATGATATTGTTTTACTGTCTGAAACTACGATGGGACTACAGACTCAGTGGAACAATCTCTATAGGACCTGCTAACAAATTCGAACTAAAGGTAAATATGCAAAAAAGTAATGTGATTTTGGTTAAAGGAGGATTTTTGGCAGCTCGCGAAAAATGGTGGTATGGAAATTGAAGAACCTCAGTTGTAAATGCACGCAAATACATTGACATCTACTTTACAACAAAACTGATTTTCAGTTTCACATGTCAAGATACAGATAAAAGAGCACAAAAAGCTGTTTTAAGTATTCTAAGTAACTTGTTTGAATTTGAATGTAATTCCATAGATATCATCTGAAGCTATTTGATTCACAAGTCAACTAATAGTACAGTATGGAGCAGATATATGCAGACTAGAGAAAGGACTGAAAACAGAAAAGTTCACCTGTTTGCTTTGAAAAAAATGTGTTGGTGTAAACAGGTGCACATCAAAGGATACAGTTCATGGTGAACTCAGAAGATTCTCATTAAATGTGAAATCCTGTGTTCCATGCATAAGATACTGGCTAAAATGACCCTGTAGGGATAATATTAGGTTATCATCTAAAGCTTACAAAATGGGCATTTAATGTTCACATGTGTTTAAGTCAATATGGATAATTTTTTGTCTGGGAAAATCAAGGATTGAAGAATGTAAAAATGGTTTTATAAAAAAAGTTTTATGCAAAGAATTGTAGACTGAATGAAGATGGCAGGACTGGAATAATCATATGCAGTATAGTTACAGATTTAGCTACTCGGATATAACAGAACGTTCAAAACTTCAAACTGTGCTAAACCCTATATTTTAATGTGTGTCAAAAATTTACTAAGCAAGCACGGGCAACATTTAGATGCGGTGTGTCATAAATCATCATGCATTCTAAACAATGTCATGAATGATAGGACATGTAATTTGTGTAAAGGTGAAATCGAGATGAAGTCCATTTTGTTTTAAGATTTTCTAATCTCGATGTTTTAAGAAAAGAACTGATTTCTGAAAAGTACAGGAAATTTCCCACAAGAATAAAGTTAAATCTACTTCTTGCATCAAGAAATGAACAAGTCGTTAGAAACTTAGCATTATTCCTGTACAAATCACTTAAAGGGTTAAGAAAATTTCTTTAAAAAAGAAAGAAAGAAATATAGATGTCGTTGCATCTGTAAATGTTTTGCTTTATCGCTCATTTGTATGTCATTTGTGGTATGACTAGACGAGTAATATGTACCAAGCTATAGTTGAAAATTGTCTTTGTATTTCACTCCCTTTCATAAAAAGCAATGTTCTAAATGAATAAATCATCTCTCTCCTCTCTCTCTCCTCTCTCTCTCTCTCTCTCTCTCTCTCTCTCTCTCTCTCTGTCTGTACTTCACTCACACACTCTCTCCTGCCTTTTCATGTTTTGCATTCATTCACCTTTATTCCTTCCATTCTTTTTCGATTCCACCAATTCTAAAATTCGATATTCTTTTGTTATTGTTATTGTGAATGTATGAGAGAGAGACAGAAAGAGAGAGAAAGAGAGAGAGAGAGAAGAAAGAGAGAGAGAGAGAAAGAGAGAGAGAGAAAGAGAGAGAGAGAAAGAGAGAGAGAGAGAGAAGAGAGAGAGAGAGAGAAAGAGAGATAAGAGAGAGAGAGAGATAAAGATAGATAGATAGATAGAGAGAGACAGACAGACAGACAGACAGACAGCAGAGAGCGAGAGAGACAGAGAAAGAGACAGAGACAGAGAAAGAGAGAGAGAGAGTTTCTCCACTATTTTGAGATGGATCTGTATGGGAAATTATGAACAGGTAAGTTTGATAAGGCGTAAGCAGTTCTGAGGATCACTTTTGACCAAAAATGAGAAGAAAAAAAAAATCGCGGAGGAATTTTTCAACTGTGCACAATATTTGTAGTTAAATTTGTTTCAAATTCGACACTTTTTTTAAATCGAGTAACATTTACATGTAATTAGATCAAGCGGATTCCTACGTCATTATGACGCCAAATATGTACGTCTGTTGGTGAAAAGGGTCAAGGGTCACGCCCCTGGCAGGCAGCTGTGTATCTGAGCTCTGATGCTGATATTGTTGTTGGGAGTTTTTAGTGACTTTCGTATGTTCTAGCGTTGTGATCGTCTGTTTTGACAAGAGGTAAGTGTATGTATGTGTGTGTGTGCACGTAGGTAAGTGTGCGCGTATGTGTGTGTTTGTGTATGTGTGTGTGTGTGTGTGTGTGTGTGTGTGTGTGTTGTGTGTGTGTGTGTGTGTGTGTTTGCATGTGCATATGTATATATATATATATATATATGTGTGTGTGTGTGTGTGTGTGTGTGTGTGTGTGTGTGTGTGTGTGTGTGTGTGTGAGATGATGATGATGATGATGATAATAATTAATAATAATTACAATATTTATATAGCGCAAAATCTTGATAAAATCAAATCTAAGCGCTGAAGCAGACACACACGCACGCACGCACGCACGCACACACACACACACACACGCATGGCTACAAATGGGGAGAAAGAACAAAAGCAATAAAAGCAAGAATAAAAGCAATGGAAAACCACAGAGAGCATAGCATATACAATTATATATTATAACCACGTGATTCCCCTCCGAGCGGAGACAGGCTGCAGAGGGGGGGGGGGGGGGGGGGTTGAGTGAGGTTAGGATTTTATGCAGAGGAGAAAAGGTGAGTTTTGAGAGCGGACTTGAAGGAGACAAAAGTAGGTTGCTGACGGACTGAGAGAGGAAGTTTGTTCCAGGAGAGTGGACCAGAAACAGAGAAGGCTCGTGGACCATAGGTATTGAGCTTAGTGCGTGGAAAGCGAAAAGTCAGAGGATCGGAGGCAGAGCGGAGGGTACGTGAGGGAACATAGATCTCAAGTAGGCTTGACAGGTAATCGGGGGCTGCGTTATTGAGGCTTTTGTAGCACAGGGTGTCTAGTTTGTACTGTATGCGCTTTGATACAGGGAGCCAGTGAAGTTGTGCCAGGAGAGGAGATATGTGGTCAGCTTTTTTCTTTTTGAGTACAAGGCGTACAGCATTGTTTTGAATGCGCTGTAGGATGTGAATGGTGGATTTGTAGACACTGTCGTATTCTCTAAGGAACCAGACGTACACGAAAATCGGTCAGAACGTGATTCATTTTTCTGTATTTCTGGTTCTTATCGACATGTACACTGGCAATTTACTTTAGTAAGTATTCTTCTAGGACAAATATGTTTTTCGTCACCAAATGAATAAACAATGACATAAACACAGTTAAGTCTTGGCTCTGACTTTATTCCTTCGTTTATACGATTCATCATAATGATATTATTACACCAACACCTTCCACGTATGTGTCAGGCTTCTATGCATTGCCTGTTTTTACTTCTTACTCATTGAATTTCGTTTCTTATTCGAGCAGAAACAGTAAAGAAACAAACCTGGAACGAACCATGGACATGGATCAGTTCTGCGGAGAAACCTTTTGGGTCAGTATGAACCCGCCTCTGTCAGTCTGTCTGTCTGTCTGCCTGTCTGTATTGTCTGTCAAGTTGTCTGTCTCTTATCTGAAGGTAAACACGAACCAGGAAAAAAAAACACGAAAAAAGAATAAGAACGCGTAATTAATACAACCAGACAAGGCAGGCGCAAATTTTCGGTCAACTGGCCTTTGTCATGCGTAAAATCACAAACAAACAAACACCAAATATAAATTAATTAGGAGAAAAAGACTGTTGCATGATGGCACGTTTTTCATCAAAACTTCATTTTCGTCTTCTCTCTGAAAAAAAGTTTGTCTTTTTCTCCTAATTTTTGTATTTGGTGTTTGTTTGTTTGTGATCTTACAGATGGTGTTTGTTTGTTTGTGATCTTACACTCGACAAAGGCCAGCTGGCCGAAAATTTGCACCTGTTTTATCTGGTTGTATTAAATACGCGTTCTTATTCTTTTTTCGTGTTTTTTTTTCTGGTTCCTGTTTGCTTGAACGAGGGCAGTCACACTTGTTTTGGTGAGGGTACACACGTTTCAGATACAATGGTATACAGACATGAATATTAACGCACAAACTCACTCTTTATTCCTCTCTTTCCTGTCACGTTTTCTCTGTTTTTCTAGACACACAACCTATACTGATAGAGAACAAGAGTGTTTTTTTTTTCATTTTCGGGGGTAAAGTAATGCTCTAACTCAACAACATCGGGAAAGACAGAAGTATACCAAATGGCCGGAAAGGTAGACTTTTATAACGTTTGATCTGGCCAGTCATGATCTATGGCTAAGAGGCCTGGACTCTTGAGAAAAACTGATTACAGGAGAATTGAGGCAGCATAGATGTGGTTTTGTCGGAGACTATCACGTGTCAAATGGACAGATAGAAGAACTAATGAAAGTGTCCTGGAAGAACTTGATACCACCAGAAAACTACTAGCAGACATCAACAAGAAAAGACTAAAGTACTTTAACATTGGCCATGTGTCATGCAGAAGAACACAGACCTCATGGCAACCATCTTTCAAGGAAAAACAGTGGCAAAAAGGAAAGAAAGACAGACATCTAATCTCATACATCGAGAATATAACCATCAGTGGCCTAAATATTCAAGAAACTGTCCACAAAAGTCAAGACAAAGTGACCTGGAGGGAGATGGTGGTGTCCAAGTGTGCTGCGGCCAGCACCGAACCCGGTGATGCCGCCAGGTAAGACAGGTGAGGTGAATGTAATGTTGTGCTGATGAATGTGATGGTGGTTTGGTGTTATTCCCATAAGTTATCTGGTCTTCGTGTGTTCATGTCGTGTCTGGTCTTATTGACAGCTGTAATAAAATAAGACATCTCGCGGGTGGTAATTTCTTGCCCCAGTAGCTTGGTCAGGGTCCAGGTCTGAGGAAAGTGTTAGGATAGAGATGAAAACGGAATTCTGCGCTTGGCTTTTGTTTCAGTAGGAATGTTAGGGTGTTTTAGGAGTGTGACAAGTTAATCATAAAAGAATATAAGTTTTTTTTACTTTGCTTATGGATTGTGAGAGAGGGAGAAGGAGGAAGTGTGTGTGTGTGTGTGTGTGTGTGTGTGTGTGTGTGTGTGTGTGTGTGTGTGTGTGTGTGTGTGTGTGTGTGTGTGTGTGATGGTGTGTGTGTGTGTGTGTGTGTTTGAATTTGTGTGTGTGTGTGTGTGTGTATTATCTTTTTATTTTAGAAAGAGAATAGCTAACACTCGAATACTATTTCTTTATCATTTAATATTTTATTTGAGATAGGTGGAAATTTTGTCATGTGTGTGTGTGTGTGTTGTGTGTGTGTGAGGAGAGAGA
>JAPXFY010007601.1:0-10490 GCA_030674185.1 Monoplex corrugatus | reverse complement strand
ACTGAAGATTCTCCATGAGAAATTCAACAGTGGATTTGATCAATTCCTGTGCAGACGACTTTCATTTGTGAAGAATTTTTCAGGTTTTACTGATTGTGGAAATAATTTTCTGGGCAAGGAAACCTGCATACTGAGGTCTTGAAAAATTGTGGCCAAAATGGCTTTAGCCAAAACGATCTTAGGTGGAGTATGGTGAGGTGAAATGAAATTAGCAAATCACAGTGCATCACCACACAGATACACACAGATGCAGACACGTACTGAAGCACGTAACAGATGAACGCCTACATGGTAGGATAGGCAATGGCTTGCAAACAAACAACTGTAAACAAATAACATTACCTCACAAAACCACATGTACCTCATTTGTTGAAAACATAAATAGCATTACCTCACACAACCAATCATACAATACACAGACAATAGGGTGGAGAGGAGCAAAAGGCGTGACAGTATTAACAATAGTAGCTAGAAACACAGGAAGTAGAATGAGAACGCGTATTTATTTGACAAAAGAAGACAGACTCAAAGTTTTGGCCAATTACCTTTGTCAAACATACACAAAAGATAAAGAACAAATATGCATAACTTACAGAGGGGAAAAAAAGAGAGATTCTCTGATGTTTTATTCATCATCATCAAATGCCTTGCCACATGGCGTTGGCGACCATAGCCCTGCATATATTTTTATCCCTTGTTGCCACAAGCACGTCTTCCACCCTCTCTGTCTTCAGCCACTCTGCAAGTCCATCCAATATTTTTTCCCTGGGTCTTCCTGGTGATCTCTTTCCCTCCAGCTTTCCTGTTGTGATCAGGTGCTCCAGTTCCCCTTTCCTCATAAATTGGCCTATAAATGTTGCCTGTCTTTTCCTAATCTTCCTTATGAATGATCTTCTTGTGTCTGCCTCTATCATGGCTGTCTCGTTTGTTTTCTTTGCTGTCCATGGAACTCTCAACATTCTTCTTAGAAACTAAATCTCGACTGCCTCGATCTTGTTCTGGCTTTGCTTGTTGACTGTCCGCGCCTCACAACCGTATAACATTATCAGTTCTATATAACATTCAAGACCTCTTTCCTGTGTTAATTATAGGTATTTGTTGGTAAGAATGCTTTTCATCTTCTTGAATGCTGTTTTGGCTTGGCTGATTCTTCTGGCTATTTCTGATGTGCATCTGAAATCTGGTGAAATGATCGTTCCCAATTATTCAAACTTGTCAACCTGTCGTAAGGTTGTAGTTTGTTGTTATTTTGCATGAGGGGATTTCATGGTTTTTACTAGTCACCATGACTTCAGTTTTCTTGCTGTTTAGTTCCAACCCCTTACCTTTGCTTCCTATTTCTAGTATGTTCACAAGGTTTTGTAGGTCCCTTTCATTTTCTGCAGTTAGCACGGTGTCATCTGCGTATCGCATGTTGTTTATCATTTTCCTCCAATCTTTAATCCAGGGCATTATTCTAGGTTTCTCATGATGTTTTCACTGTAAAGTGAAAACAAATCTGGTGACAAAACACAACCTTGTCTGACTCCTGTTTTGATATTTTGGAAAGAGCTTATATCGTTTTCTATTCGCATTGCAGCTGTTTGTTCCCAATACATATTTCTGATTATTCGTAGATCTTTTCCATCAATATTGAGTCTTGCTATTTGGTTGATAATTGTTCATGTCTTACCCAATCGAAAGCCTTGGTATGATCAACAAAGCATAAATATTAATCTTTAGTTCCTTTCCTTTCGACAAATCCACACTGTTCTTCTGCTATTTCTCTTTTGATTCTATTCCTTGTCCTCATCATGATTATTCTTAATAGGACTTTGTTACATGACTCATCAAGCTGATTGTGCAATGGAGTTCGCATTCTATAGCCCCGGTTTTCTGTGGAAGTGCAATGAAAATTTGATTGTGATATATCTTTAGGGATTTTTCCAGTGTCATAAATCCCATTTAGGAGGACTGTTATTTTTCCAATACAAATTCTTCGAGGCTTCAATCATTTCTGTAGTAATATTGTCTGCTCATGGGGCTTTTCCTGGTGTCATCTTTTTCAGTGCTGCTCTAACTTCATCTTTCAATATGAGTGGTCCTTCAACGTTCTTTCTTATAATGTGTTCTTCGTTTCTGTCCTCTTCAAAAAGGTCTTTGATGTACTCTCCCCATCTATCTAATATTTTGTCTGTTTCCATGATAAGCGTACATACTTTCGATTGTAAGCAACCAGTTGACGTGCATGTATTTTTCTGTGGACAATTTCTTCCATTCTTCTGTATATACCCTGAGGATCCGTTTTGTGTCAGTCTTCTGTTTCATTAAGCAAGTAATTCTACCTGTTGCAAGAAACATCAGGGTGATTCTCTTTTGATTTTCCCCCTACGTTTTGTGTATTTGTTCTTTCTTGTCTTTTGTGTTACACTTGACAAAGACCAGTTGACCAAACATTTGCGCTGTCTTCTTTTGTCAATCACGAACATATTCTGATTCTACTGTTCTGAATTTCTGGTTTCTGTTTGCTTGAATGATGGTGGTCACTTTGGTCTAGTAGCAGTATTGTTTGCAGAGACAAGTTTTCGAGCTCTTTGAAAGAAGACAAACAAGCAAATGACAAATATCTGAAGAACGCATTCCTTTGTTGTGGTGAACAAAAAGAGAATGAACGTTGGATTTAAATCTCAGTGTTTACTTCAGGTAATCAAAGTAAATGTTTATCTGATGATGACAGGAGCTGTCTAGAAGGAGTTTACATGGTGAGGAGACCAGATATACAGGCAAGAGTGGTTTTGGAGATAAGTTATAACAGAGAGTTGAGAGCTTGAGGTGTAGCTTCGCTTGGACGGGGAGCCAATGAAGTTTGTAAAGAAGGGGCTGAACATAATCATACTTGCAAGCCTTTAAAACTAATCTCACAGCAGAATTTTGAGTCTTTTACAGTTTGCTAAAAATCCACTGTGGGCAGCCAGAAAAGAGATCAGTCTTCTTCTCGTTCTTCTCCCTAAGCTTCATGATTATCATTGGGGTGCCACACTAGAGAACTGCTCACTAGGCCCTTTCAGCTCTGCTGACTGTATATGAAAGCCTGGGTCTCTGCATATGGGTTCTCTGTCCATTTTTCAACACGGTCAGCTCATGTTTTTTATGTCTTCCCCTCCATCTCCCTCTCTCAAGAGTTTGCTGGAGGATTAGTTAAGCATATTTGTTTTCTTAACTGAATGCAAATGTGTCAAATAGTTATTCAATGATGGTAGGTGTAAAAGCATTGGATGCATATCTCTCTCTGCTCCCCACTCCAAACCCACATCAAAGCCTCTCATCACCGTTCTCACGCACATACACTCAAACACACAGCACACACACACACACACACACACACACACACACACACACACACACACACACAACACACACACCAAAACACAGCAAACACACACACATACATTGTAATCACACCAAAGGAAACCAAAGTACAGCATGAACATGATTCAACACTCACACACTACACACACACACACACAACACACACACACACACACACACACACACACACACACACACACACACACACACACACACACATACAGTCGCGCGCGTACACCAGCATATATGTGTTCCACAGACAGATGCAAAGCATAATGAGGAGAGTTTACAACTGATTCCAGAGAGAACAGCAGGCCAATGCAATGGATTTGAGAAGAGGTAAGGTATGCTCAGATAGCCATTGGAAGGCCTTGGTGTCATTAGCAGGGCAATCATTTCAGTTGTGATTTTAGAAAAAAAAGACGTCTTTTCCAATATGAAACCAGCTGTTCTTTCTTTGTTGTTGATATTACAAGATTTGTTCTTGCCTGTTGATTAAGTATTGAAACTATCAGATGATTATCTATTTTTCATTGAAAAATCATTTCAGTTGACTTACTTTCTTTCCATAGTATTAGATGTTCAAAAGGTTTTGGCAAGTAACAATAAACAACATAACGAAACATGATAACAGCAACATCTTTTATATCTCTGGTCAGCAAATCTATAATGTGTTTAATTATTGCTGTTGACACTATTTAGCACACCAGATTTTATGCTTAATTGTGCTTGAAACATTGCAGTCTAGTTTTCTTAAGATGCTGAAGCCTCGGATGACTGCAACGTTTCTTTGGAACATGCTTTGCTTTCAGATCCAGTTATGGACTGGAGGGAACTTGGTCATTATCAGAGTTTATGTCAGCCTCTGGGAATGACCTTGAATTTATCTTGTTCATGCTGGATTGTAAAAATGTTCCCGCATCTTGCTATCAACTAAGTCATCCAGAGCAGGCAAATTTGGAATCCTGGCTTTCTCGTGTGTACAAATGTTGTTAACTGTCAGAGTATCATTGTTGATTACTTGTAAACTGAATGACGAGTTATCATAGATAGTTTATACGTTAAATCTGAAGCTGTAATAGACAACTTATGTCCAGGAACACGCTATTGTTAAGTCATTTGAACTGACAGAGAAACTGAAATGCTAAAATGAAAAGAAAGAGTCCAGCTTCTTCTGCAAACAACTTTTCTTTGACTCGCAAGCTTCTAGGCAAACTTAGATTTGATCTCTTCCAACTGTACCTCCGTCCTCTGAGATACCTCAGCGTTTCAATGAGATTTTCACGAAAGAGATCAAACGCATAAGACCTGATTTATATTCATGTAAATGTGATCTTCTTAACTTTTCAATCTATAAAGTTCCAATATTCTTCGTATTTCAGCCAGATTGTGAAAGTACAGTACATGAAATCATTGTTAAGTCACCTGCAAAATGATATCTGCTTGATCGTATTTCCACGTCTCTAATTAACCAGTTTTACTGCTATAGTTTCACTGATTACTGCCGTAATTAAGGCGCATCCCTACATAATTTAAGGAAGGAATTATTACCCTACTCTTACAAAAGAACACTGGTTCTGGCTCAAATAAACTGAAAAACATCGCACCTGCTGTCAAAAATACTTGTGCCTGAAATTCATGTTGACTCCAAAGCTCCTTTGGCTTCTACTGATATACGATATCAGCATTAGCATAGTGGAAAGGATGCAGGCAAAAATCTATTGTCGAGGAATACAGGATACTGACAACTGCTTAGTTCTTTCTACCCGTCTAACTTCAGCCCTTCCATCTGACCACTCTGCAATTCTCTGTTCTCTCGACATTTCTCCTCCTTCCCGTACCATGCGCACAGTGACTCGACGCAATCTCAAATCTATCGACCTCTCCACATTTTCATCTGATGCCTCCCGTCTCCTTTCTGAAAAGTCACATAACCTTGCCGATGAATTCTATACTACTCTCCACCATCTTCTGGACACTCATGCTCCAGCCACAACCCGTCTTTTACCTGACCGCCCCCCTACCCCCTGGCTCACTCATGAGATCGCCTGTGCAAAACGTGCCCGCCGCAGAGCAGAGCGCCGCTGGCGCAAATCCAAACTCACTGTACACAGGCAACTTTTCCAAGCCTCTAAAACAAAAGTATCCACCCTCATTGCATCAGCAAAAACAAGCTATTTCCAAACCAAAATCCTGAATGCCTCTTCTTCAAAAGAACTCTTTACAACCATGAATCATCTCCTTGGCACACGAAAAGATTTACCTCTCCCAACAAAACATACAAATGAAGAACTCCCATCTGTATTCTCCAACTATTTCACCACCAAAATACAAACTCTTCGTGACAGGCTTGACAGGACACCCTGTCAACCATGCCCACCTGACCCTTCCTTCTCTGGCACACCTCTTACTACTTTTACCCCAGTCTCACAAGAAGAAATTCTCAACACAATCAGATCCATGTCGTTCAAAACCTGCGAACTGGATCCTCTTCCAGGTTCTCTCTACGCCGACTGTCTCCCTACTCTCCTCCCATTCATCACTGACATCATCAACACTTCTCTTCAAACTGGAACTGTCCCTGATTCTTTCAAGTCTGCTATTGTTCACCCTCTCCTCAAGAAAACACATTTAGATCCAAATGAACTGAAAAATTACCGGCCTATCTCTCTTTCTTGTCAAAACTCCTTGAAAAAGTCGTCCTCAACCAGCTGAACTCTCACCTGTCTGTCAACAATCTCCTCAATCCTTTCCAGTCAGCCTACCGCCAGTGCCATAGCACTGAAACTGCCCTACTACACATTCTCAACAATCTCCTCCTTGCAACTGATACTGGCAAAGTCTCTCTCCTCACACTCCTTGATCTGTCTGCAGCCTTTGATACCATTGATCATGGTATTCTCCTTTCTAGACTTCATCATACTTTTGGCATCTCTGACATTGCTCTGTCTTGGTTCACTTCATACCTATCCAACAGAAAACAAACCGTTCTCATCAATAGCACTTACTCTCAACCCGCATACCTGACCTGTGGTGTTCCACAAGGATCTGTCCTTGGCCCTGTTCTTTTCACTCTTTACACCTCCCCCCTGTCCACCATCATCAACTCCCATTCTATAAAACACCACTTCTATGCTGATTACACCCAACTTCAAGACAGTGACTCACCTGATAATATACAGCGCCTGTTGACTCGCACCACTGAGTGTTACTCGGACATTAAGAACTGGATGACACACAATAGACTTCAGCTTAATGACGACAACACAGAAGCTATCCTCATTGGCACCCGTCAGAAACTTTCTCAGCTGCCTCCTCTTTCTCTCCCATTATGTAACACATCAGTCCCAATTTCTGATTCAGCTAAAAACCTTGGTGTCTGCATTGACTCTACCCTCTCCATGAACAACTTTGTTACTCAAACTGCCAGATCCTGCTACTATCATCTCCATCGTATAAGGCTGATCAGGAAGTATCTCTCTGTCGAAACAACTGCAAAACTCGTTCTCTCCTTCATAATGTCTCGCATTGACTATTGCAATTCACTCCTGTCTGGTCTTCCTGCCTCCACCATTCACATCCTACAGCGCATTCAAAACAATGCTGTACGCCTTGTACTCAAAAAGAAAAAAGCTGACCACATATCTCCTCTCCTGGCACAACTTCACTGGCTCCCTGTATCAAAGCGCATACAGTACAAACTAGACACCATGTGCTACAAAAGCCTCAATAACGCAGCCCCCGATTACCTGTCAAGCCTACTTGAGATCTATCTTCCCTCACGTACCCTCCGCTCTGCCTCCGATCCTCTGACTTTTCGCTTTCCACGCACTAAGCTCAATACCTATGGTCCACGAGCCTTCTCTGTTTCTGGTCCACTCTCCTGGAACAAACTTCCTCTCTCAGTCCGTCAGCAACCTACTTTTGTCTCCTTCAAGTCCGCTCTCAAAACTCACCTTTTCTCCTCCGCATAAAATCCTAACCTCACTCAACCCCCCCCCCCCCTCTGCAGCCTGTCTCCGCTCGGAGGGAATCACATGGTTATAATATATAATTGTATATGCTATGCTCTCTATAATTTTCCATTGGTTTTATTCTTGCTTTTATTGCTTTTATTCTTTCTCCCCATTTATAGCCATGCGTGTGTGTGTGTGTGTGTGTGCGTGCGTGTGTGTGCGTGAGTGCGTTCGTGCGTGCTTGCGTGTGTGTCTGCTTCAGCGCTTAGATTTGATTTTGTCAAGATTTTGCGCTATATAAATATTGTAATTATTATTATTATGATAGGAAAGATCGGTTTCCAAGAGTGCTTGACGATTCGGGAGGTAAGGTTCTGAAATGTTTCCACCTCAAGATGAAAACTAAGGAAAGTTCCAGATCCAGTGAAGGCCTCAATGATAGGACGCATAAAAATCTACAGACGGGGACTAGGATAAACAAAAAGTGGAACTACACGGAACTTAGAAAGAACAAGACACCAAAAGAGGGCAGTCAAGTAAGATCAACAGGGGCAATGGAGAACGTGTGAAAATGTACTCTAATGAAGTCTAAACTGGAATGACAAGTGGCATATGGCCCTCTCGGGATCAATTCCATCCTCTTATTACTATATGACCTCACGCTTTAAAATACAAATTTGATGAAAGGGGGAAAGCAAGTGACTCTACATACCCGCTCTGCAAGGGCAAACAAACAGGGGAACATGTTATGAGCTCATGCAAAGTGCATGTAGTGCTAATCCAAGGAAAGTACACTTGGAGCAACAGTCAAATGTCAAATGCTTAGAGAGACTACACAAGCGATCAGTACTGCCAGGGAATGACCACACCTCCAGATGCTACAGCAAGCTTCTACACAGCAGATGGCAGCAAACTGTGGCCTGAAAAAAACCTGTGACATCTGTAGGATGGAAGCAGTCTGCTAGATGGAGCAGATGACTGGGAATGCACATCAGATCCTCAAGAGTGGATGAAAACACCCAGAAATCACCAGCAAGAGTGGTGTGAAACTGGAAATAGTGCTCCACTCCTATTCATCAAAACAAAGAATTTTGATGGAACTCACTGTGCTGTATGAAATTAGAATGGAGGAAACCCTCTGCTTTAAATGTAAAACATTTGCCAGATTGGCTAGCAACTGGAAAAATTCAACTTTCAAGTCAAAAAGTTTTCATTACAGAGCTCGGAGCAATGGGGTTGATAATTACATATCCAGATGACTTTATAATACCTCACAAAAGAGCCCTAAATTCCTGGGAAGGAGACAAAGTTGAAAAGAGTTTCATGTGGATCTGACTGAGGAGGGACAAAAGCTTTAAAAGCTAAAATGTCCTTACGCACAGCAGGTGTGTTACATCTAAAGGGTGGATGAAAAAGGAATTGGTGCCAGCATAAGGGCATCCAGAAGTCATGATAGGGATGGGGCTTGGCCCCTTTAGAGTGAAAGGAGTATAGGGCCGAAACACTTGCTTGAGGGGTCTTCTCTTCTGATGACCTGCTGTTCAGTTCTCCCCAGTGTTTCTTGCTACTATAAACTGAAGATGACCAGTGCCAAACTTTATGATCGGAAACTGTTGCTACGGTGTGGTCATCAAACTCCAGCAGACAACTGATCAAAGAATAGAATGAACATCCTGTGTGATTTTGTTTACTAGAAGCAGTATATGTAGGTCTCATGATGAACAGCCAGTTAATGAAAATGTTGACTTTCATTAAAATGTCTAGCTGCTCTTCGACATCAAATACACCTCCCGCTCTGCTATAGTTACAGTTTATCATGTGTCTGATTGTCAAAAGTCACTACATGAGGCTGAGGAACGAGCCATTCCACCCAACCACCATTGTAAATAATGAAGAAGGAAAGCCACTTTTTAACCTCATCGAAATCAAGAAGAGACGGAAATAATATTTCCAGGAACTGTTGAACCCAGCAGAAGAACAAGAAAATATTGCGTTATTTCGGTCAAAACAATGTGATCGAGAGGAGCCTGACATACTCAAAAGTGAAACCAAGGAAGCAATAAGATTAAGTCCCACAGATAAAGCAGCTGGACCAGATCAAATAACATCAGAGGTTATCAAAGCATGCGGAGACACTAGCATAGCATGGATACATAGGATTTTCAGTCAGGCATGGAAGGAAAGAAAACTCCCTGATGACTGGCAAAAAGCAGCTGTCATACCCATATGGAATAAAATAGGAGATAAGAGAGATTGTAAGACATACTGATGCATATCACTTCTCAGCCACGTGGGGGGAAACATGCTTAAGTTCTGGAGCAAAGAATTAGACCTATCATAGAACCCCAATTGAATGAGGCACAGTTTGGATTTAGGAAAGAAAGGGGACTTACAGATGCAATCTTCTCACCCTTCGACAGATGTATGAAAAGACCATTTGGTATGACAAAGAACTAAACATGGTATTTGTTGACCAAGACAAAATCTTTGACAGAGTGTAGAGAAATTCACAAGACAGTTAGAGAATGTCATGGCGGTGTACCAACGTAGTCGAAGTGGAGAGAAAACGCCAGATGGCCTCAGTGATTGGTTTGATGTAAAAACAGGAGTGCATCAGTTGTATTTTGGTCCCTCTAATCTTCATTATTTACATGGACAAGATCACAAGACACAAGTCCAAATCTTGTAGATTTGAATGAATGACTATGTGCTGATGACCAAGACCTAATGAATGCAGATGCAACGAAAATACCTCAGTAACTCGAATGCAAGCTGTGAAGATTATAACATGAAAACCGGCGTGTCCAAAGCAGAGGTTATGAAGGTGAGCAGAAGCTCAGGCAAGCTGGATTTACAGGTCAACAACATGGAACTGAAACAAGTTGAAGAATTCAAATATTCGGGAAGCATCTTTACACAGAATGGATAGGGAAATTGAAACAAGAATCCAGAAAGCAAATGCACAACATATCAGCTGGCCCATCTGCAGTAACATCCACACATACCTATAGATACAAAGCGTCAACTAGCTCTGCTTTTATACCAACGCTTTGTTATCAGTGCCAGACATGGACACTTAACCAAAGACAAAAAGCAAAGTAATAGCTTGCGCGATGAGGTGTCTCAGAAAGACAACGAACGCCACACGTCAAGACAAAATCAGAAATGAAATTATTAGAGACACCA
>JAPXFY010007600.1:0-7500 GCA_030674185.1 Monoplex corrugatus | reverse complement strand
AAATTCTCAACACAATCAGATCCATGTCGTTCAAAACCTGCGAACTGGATCCTCTTCCAGGTTCTGTCTACGCCGACTGTCTCCCTACTCTCCTCCCATTCATCACTGACATCATCAACACTTCTCTTCAAACTGGAACTGTCCCAGATTCTTTCAAGTCTGCTATTGTTCACCCTCTCCTCAAGAAACACAATTTAGATCCAAATGAACTGAAAAATTACCGGCCTATCTCTAATCTCTCTTTCTTGTCAAAACTCCTTGAAAAAGTCGTCCTCAACCAGCTGAACTCTCACCTGTCTGCCAACAATCTCCTCAATCCTTTCCAGTCAGCCTACCGCCAGTGCCATAGCACTGAAACTGCCCTACTACACATTCTCAACAATCTCCTCCTTGCAACTGATACTGGCAATGTCTCTCTCCTCACACTCCTTGATCTGTCTGCAGCCTTTGATACCATTGATCATGGTATTCTCCTTTCTAGACTTCATCATACTTTTGGCATCTCTGACATTGCTCTGTCTTGGTTCACTTCATACCTATCAAACAGAAAACAAACCGTTCTCATCAATGGCACTTACTCTCAACCTGCATACCTGACCTGTGGTGTTCCACAAGGATCTGTCCTTGGCCCTGTTCTTTTCACTCTTTACACCTCCCCCCTGTCCACCATCACCAACTCCCATTCTATAAAACACCACTTCTATGCTGATGACACCCAACTTCAAGACAGTGACTCACCTGATAATATACAGCGCCTGTTGACTCGCACCACTGAGTGTTACTCGGACATTAAGAACTGGATGACACACAATAGACTTCAGCTTAATGACGACAAAACAGAAGCTATCCTCATTGGCACCCGTCAGAAACTTTCTCAGCTGCCTCCTCTTTCTCTCCCATTATGTAACACATCAGTCCCAATTTCTGATTCAGCTAAAAACCTTGGTGTCTGCATTGACTCTACCCTCTCCATGAACAACTTTGTTTCTCAAACTGCCAGATCCTGCTACTATCATCTCCATCGTATAAAGCTGATCAGGAAGTATCTCTCTGTCGAAACAACTGCAAAACTCGTTCTCTCCTTCATAATGTCTCGCATTGACTATTGCAATTCACTCCTGTCTGGTCTTCCTGCCTCCACCATTCACATCCTACAGCGCATTCAAAACAATGCTGCACGCCTTGTACTCAAAAAGAAAAAAGCTGACCACATATCTCCTCTCCTGGCACAACTTCACTGGCTCCCTGTATCAAAGCGCATACAGTACAAACTAGACACCATGTGCTACAAAAGCCTCAATAACGCAGCCCCCGATTACCTGTCAAGCCTACTTGAGATCTATGTTCCCTCACGTACCCTCCGCTCTGCCTCTGATCCTCTGACTCTTCGCTTTCCACGCACTAAGCTCAATACCTATGGTCCACGAGCCTTCTCTGTTTCTGGTCCACTCTCCTGGAACAAACTTCCTCTCTCAGTCCGTCAGCAACCTACTTTTGTCTCCTTCAAGTCCGCTCTCAAAACTCACCTTTTTCTCCTGCATAAAATCCTAACCTCACTCAACCCTCCCCTCTGCAGCCTGTCTCCGCTCGGAGGGAATCACATGTTATAATATATAATTGTATGCTATGCTCTCTATAATTTTCCATTGCTTTTATTCTTGCTTTTATTGCTTTTATTCTTTCTCCCCATTTATAGCCATGCGTGTGTGTGGGTGTGTGTGTGTGTGTGTGTGTGTGTGTGTGTGTGTGTGTGTGTGTGTGTCTGTATGTGTGCGTGCGTGTGTGTGCGAGCGTGCGTGCCTGCGTGTGTGTCTGCTTCAGCGCTTAGATTTGATTTTATCAAGATTTTGCGCTATATAAATATTGTAATTATTATTATTATTGTCATCTTCTTGAATGCTGTTTTGGCTTGGCCGATTCTGCCAGCTATTTCCGATGTGCATCTGCCGTCTGATGAAATGACCGTTCCCAGGTATTTGAACTTATTAACCTGTGTCAAGGTTGTGCCATTTGCTGTTATTTTGCAGGAGGGGATTTCATGTTTTTTACTTCAGTCTTCCTGCTGTTTAGTTCCAGCCCCTTACCTGTTTACATGTTCTATTATATTATTATCTTTTTCAGATAATATCTCATCCTATTTTCTATTGCCTATTGAACAAGTCAATAAAAATGAAGTGCATCTCGCTCTTTGCGTGTAGTTAATTGTTGTCAATATTACATTATACCCGTGTTCATATTGAACAGGCCAATTAGAAATATAGTGGGTCTCGCTCTGAGTGTATAGTCAATTATCATTGGAAACAATGCGCTATGCCCCAAGTTGAATGAAAAGATCGATGTTGAATATTGAAGCTATGTATATCTTTCTCTTCGTCAATTGTTAGGTTGAAGTTCAAGTGAGACATATGAAAACGAAAACGCTGTGCGCCTTGAAAAGAAATGTGGCAGGGAGACCAGTTGTGACATTAGTGCACCTGGCCAGCTCGTGGGTTTATGTGCAGGCTTAAGGCTTATGCCATGATCACTTTTCACGTGGCACCTGTGACGTTAGTGCACATGGAATTCATTCCGAGCGCGGAGACGTTATCTTGAGAATCTGGAACCGAAAATAGTGCACATGAAATACAGCAGTCGATCTTACAAAGTCAAAATTAGTAATAATAATGATAATAATTACAATATTTATATAGCGCAAAATCTTGATAAAATCAAATCTAAGCGCTGAAACAGACACACACGCACGCACGGACGCACACACACGCACGCACACACACACACACACACACACACACACACATACACACACACACACGCGCGCGCGCGCGCGCGCACACACACACGCATGGCTATAAATGGGGAGAAAGAATAAAAGCAATGGAAAATTATAGAGAACATATTATATACAATTATATATTACAATGTGATTCCCCTCCCAGTGGAGACAGGCTGCAGAGGGGGTTGAGTGAGGTCAGGATTTTATGCAGAGGAGAAAAGGTGAGTTTTGAGAGCGGACTTTTCATTAGTCCCGTCACCTCAAGGCCGTAGAGGAAATCTGCGGTGCTGGTCGCCAATAGAGCAAGGCGGAAGGGATCACAGAATCTGCTCCAACATTACACACTGTTATATACATATAGCATTGTACTAGCGGTGCCTATCTCGTCTATGTCACTGCTTTACCTTTTCACAAGCCTGACGTGCGTGTTCAATGTCCTACATGCGTATGCACACGAAAGAAGTGAGGCGTTAGCACAGGTTTGCACATAATCATTGTTATCTAAAACAAGTGTGACTGCACGCGTTCAAACAAACAGGAACCAGAAGAAAAAAAAACACGAAAAAAGGATAAGAACGCGTATTTAATACAACAAGACAAGACAGGCGCAAATTTTCGGCCAATTTGTCAAGTGTAAAATCACAAACAAACAAACACCAGATACAAACATTGAGAGAAAAAGACTGAAACTTCCCTGCTGCTCCGTCCAGTCTTTTTCTCATAATTTTTGTATGTGGTGTTTGTTTGTTTGTCTGTTTGTTTGTTTGTTTGTTTGTTTGTATGTTTGTTTGTTTATTTGTTTGTGATCTTACGCTTAACGAAGGCCAGTTGGCCGAAACATTACGCCTGTGTTGTCATGTTGTATTAGATACGAGTTTTTAGTCTTTTTTTAATTTTTTTTTCGTGTTTTTTTTTTTTTTTTTTTGGTTCATAATTATTGTTAACCTGGGAGATGGGGGAAAATCTTCACCTTTTACCCATCAGTCGCCGGTCTCTCTGTATAAGTATTTGTGTCTCTGGTCGGGACAACTGTGTGGAAACAAACGGCATGAAGACAATCAATTCCACCTCCAGCACTTATGTGATAATTCCAGGCCACAATCAAGTCGTCAGACATAAAAAGGAAAGTTGATTGCACGGCAAGAAGCGTCATTGTATGGTGAAAGCATGAAACACAAAAACGCATCAAATTTTTATGAAATTTTGAACTTGTTCAAGATAGATTCATCCCACCGGGCCAAGTCTACATGTACTCTGTCCGAATCTGCTGGCAATTACCTGTCAACCCCAGATAGATTCATCACACTGGGCCAAGTCCACATGTACTCTGTCCGAATCTGCTAGCAATTACCTGTCAACCCCAGATAGATTCATCACACTGGGCCAAGTCCACATGTACTCTGTCCGAATCTGCTAGCACTTAGCAATTACCTGTCAACCCCAGATAGATTCATCACACTGGGCCAAGTCCACATGTACTCTGTCCGAATCTGCTGGCAATTACCTGTCAACCCCAGATAGATTCATCACACTGGGCCAAGTCCACATGTACTCTGTCCGAATCTGCTAGCAATTACCTGTCAACCCCAGATAGATTCATCACACTGGGCCAAGTCCACATGTACTCTGTCCGAATCTGCTAGCAATTACCTGTCAACCCCAGATAGATTCATCACACTGGGCCAAGTCCACATGTACTCTGTCCGAATCTGCTAGCACTTAGCAATTACCTGTCAACCCCTGATAGATTCATCACACTGGGCCAAGTCCACATGTACTCTGTCCGAATCTGCTAGCAATTACCTGTCAACCCCAGATAGATTCATCACACTGGGCCAAGTCCACATGTACTCTGTCCGAATCTGCTAGCAATTTCCTGTCAACCCCAGAGAGATTCGTCTCACTTGGGCAATCCACATGCACTCTGTCCAAAACTGCCAGCAATTACCTGTCAACCCCAGATAGATTCATCACACTGGGCCAAGTCCACATGTACTCTGTCCGAATCTGCTAGCAATTACCTGTCAACCCCAGATAGATTCATCACACTGGGCCAAGTCCACATGTACTCTGTCCGAATCTGCTAGCACTTAGCAATTACCTGTCAACCCCTGATAGATTCATCACACTGGGCCAAGTCCACATGTACTCTGTCCGAATCTGCTAGCAATCACCTGTCAACCCCAGATAGATTCATCACACTGGGCCAAGTCCACATGTACTCTGTCCGAATCTGCTAGCAATCACCTGTCAACCCCAGATAGATTCATCACACTGGGCCAAGTCCACATGTACTCTGTCCGAATCTGCTAGCAATCACCTGTCAACCCCAGATAGATTCATCACACTGGGCCAAGTCCACATGTACTCTGTCCGAATCTGCTGGCAATCACCTGTCAACCCCAGATAGATTCATCACACTGGGCCAAGTCCACATGTACTCTGTCCGAATCTGCTAGCAATCACCTGTCAACCCCAGATAGATTCATCACACTGGGCCAAGTCCACATGTACTCTCTCCGAATCTGCTAGCAATCACCTGTCAACCCCAGATAGATTCATCACACTGGGCCAAGTCCACATGTACTCTGTCCGAATCTGCTGGCAATTACCTGTCAACCCCAGAGAGATTCATCACACTGGGTCAAGTCCACATGTACTCTGTCCGAATCTGCTAGCAATTACCTGTCAACCCCAGATAGATTCATCACACTGGGTCAAGTCCACATGTACTCTGTCCGAATCTGCTAGCAATTTCCTGTCAACCCCAGATAGATTCATCACACTGGGCCAAGTCCACATGTACTCTGTCCGAATCTGCTAGCAATTACCTGTCAACCCCAGATAGATTCATCACACTGGGTCAAGTCCACATGTACTCTGTCCGAATCTGCTAGCAATTTCCTGTCAACCCCAGAGAGATTCGTCTCACTTGGGCAATCCACATGCACTCTGTCCAAAACTGCCAGCAATTACCTGTCAACCCCATGACTCCAGCTTTGGGAAATGGGGTTTGAGGACCGGACCAATCAAACACTGAACAGCCGACACCATGAAGGTGACTGGAACATGATGGGCAGACTGCAAGTGAACGTTTAGGTCGTGAGCTAAACCTGATTTCGAGACATTACATCTTGTGTGTTTTTTTGTTTGTTTTGTTTGTTGGTTTATTCGTTTGTTGGTTTGTTGGCTTGGTTTGGTTTGGTTTGGTTTGGTTTGGTTTGGTTTGTTGGTTTGTTGGTTTGTTGGTTTTTTGGTTGGTTTGGTCTGGTTTAGTTTGGTCTGGTTTGGTTTGGTTTGGTTTGGTTTGGTTTGGTTTGTTGGTTTTTTGGTTTGTTGGTTTGTTGGTTTTTTGGTTGGTTTGGTCTGGTTTAGTTTGGTCTGGTTTGGTTTGGTTTGGTTTGGTTTGGTTTGGTTTGGTTTGGTTTGTTGGTTTTTTGGTTGGTTTGGTCTGGTTTAGTTTGGTCTGGTTTGGTTTGGTTTGGTTTGGTTTGGTTTGGTTTGGTTTGTTGGTTTTTTGGTTTGTTGGTTTGTTGGTTTTTTGGTTGGTTTGGTCTGGTTTAGTTTGGTCTGGTTTGGTTTGGTTTGGTTTGGTTTGGTTTGGTTTGGTTTGGTTTAGTCTGGTTTGGTTTGGTTTGGTTTGGTTTGGTTTGGTTTGGTTTGGTTTGGTTTGTTGGTTTTTTGGTTGGTTTGGTCTGGTTTATTTTGGTCTGGTTTGGTTTGGTTTGGTTTGGTTTGGTTTGGTTTGGTTTGGTTTGGTTTGGTTTAGTCTGGTTTGGTTTGGTTTGGTTTGGTTTGGTTTGGTTTGGTTTGGTTTGGTTTGGTTTGTTGGTTTTTTGGTTGGTTTGGTCTGGTTTAGTTTGGTCTGGTTTGGTTTGGTTTGGTTTGGTTTGGTTTGGTTTGGTTTGGTTTGGTCTGGTTTGGTCTGGTTTGGTTTGGTTTGGTTTGGTTTGGTGTGGTTTGGTTTGGTTTAGTTTGGTCTGGTTTGGTTTGGTTTGGTTTGGTTTGGTTTGGTTTGGTTTGGTCTGGTTTGGTTTGGTTTGGTTTGGTTTAGTTTGGTTCGGTTCGGTTCGGTTCGGCTCGGCTCGGTTTGGTTTGGTTTGGTTTGGTTTGGTATGGTTTGGTTTGGTTTGGTTTGTCTGGTTTGTTTTGGTTTGTTTGTTGGTTTGTTGGTTTGTTTGATTGTTTTGCTTTGTTTTGCTTTCTTCTGTTTTCTGCTACCCGATCTTTTGGCACCGTTCCTATGTCCCTACCTCGAAGCTGCTCATTTTGCCGTTCGTTTAGTTCTCCATCACACATCAAAAAGCCACCAAAACCGAAATCACCCTAACAGTAGGAATTTTTCACGATGGTAAGATGATGAGAATGGGTTTCATAGTGATGATGCTGCCAGCTCCATTTGGGATTGAGACTGCATGGCAGGGCAGTACTCTACGTTTACCTATATAATCTACCCTGACGTCTATCAGGCCCGAGAGATACAAACACCTGCAGTGTTGGTCAGGAGCAACACACTTAGTGACGCATCAGAACTCTTAAAGTGGATGGATGACACTCGGCAGTGTGGATGACACCCAGTCTTCCCAACGAGCTCTCAGCACGCTCAACTCCGGGCATCTCCAGTTCAGTCTCGGCCCGCAACATCAAAAGCTGGCCTGTTCGCCGCCCATCTCAATGTTTCTATCATTTTGATGATATAAGATTAGTGTCCCATCCTTCGCCCACCC
>JAPXFY010007599.1:0-10493 GCA_030674185.1 Monoplex corrugatus | reverse complement strand
TTGCGTTGTGCGTTGTAATATAAGAAGATAAAGATATCAAGAACAGTGTCATCATCATCAAGTGCCTTGCCACATGGCGTTGGCGATCATGGCCTTCCATCTGTTTCTATCCATTCTTGCCGCAAGCACATCTTCCATCCTCTCTGTCTTCAGCCAATCTGCAAGTCCGTCCAATATTTTTGCCCCTGGGTCTGCCTGGTGCTTTCTTTCCCTCCAGCTTTCCTGTTGTGACCAGGTGCTCCAATTCCCCTTTCCTCATAAAAAGGCCTATAAATGTTGCCTGTCTTTTCCTAATCTTCCTTATCAAAGATTTTCTTGTGTCTGCCTCCATCAAGACTGTCTCGTTTGTTTTCTTTGCTGTCCATGGAACTCTCAACATTCTTCTTAGAAACTACATCTCGGCTGCCTCAATCTTGTTCTGGCTTTGCTTGTTGACTGTCCACGCCTCACAACCGTATAACATTATCGGTTCTATATAATATTCAAGAACTCTCTTCCTGATGTTAATTGATAGGCATTTGTTGGTAAGAATGTTTTTGGTCTTCTTGAATGCTGTTTCGGCTTGGCTGATTCTGTTGGCTATTTCTGAGAACATTGTACTGAATAAAAAAGAAAAAAAAGAAACGTAATTTGGAACACTGTCCAGCTGATGAATAACGAAGGGAATTTTTATAGAATTTATTCACAAGCTTTTTAGATTTGAAAGTGTTTCAGGACTTTTGTATGAATACTGATAAAACGAAAGATTTCTGGTTGGGAAAGAAAGGAATGCTTCAGGGTGAAGTATGTACAAGATCTGAATATAAACTATACACCCCAGAAAGTTAGGAATACTGGGTCTTTCAACGCTCTTCCAGCCTGCAACCAATCCCCATCAAACTTGTGATATGGTAAGCGTATTGTCTAAAATGAAATTTACTTGAAAAAAATTATTTTTCTATCGTTTCTTCCTACCATTTTCTGTCTAGTCATCAGTAGCCATGGTGTAGTGGTTTGCGCAATGGACAACCGACTGAAAGGTTGTGGATTCGATTCCCCATCAGTACCTTCAGAAATCATTGTGGGATTTTTCGGCTCTAACCGGCTCCTACCCAGAGTTGGGGGTGCTATGGGCTCATTGGGAAGACTGGAACCACACAGTCGAGTCTCATCCACTTTGTGGATACGTCATTGAGGGTGTTGCTCAAATCTTCTGACCAGCACCGCAGGTGTCTGTATCTCTCAGGCCTGGTTGATGCCAGGATATACCATGATAGTAAGCGTAGAGTACAACCCTGTCACGCAGTCTCAATCCTAGATGGACCTCCATAGCATCATGATTATCATTCACATTGACATCATCATCATCGCATAATAAAATACTGTTTCAGCTTCTGTGGCCATTAAAGTGGTGGAGAAAATGGGAAGAAAAAAAGATGAGCACAAAGATAACCTCCTTGAGTGCAATGATCCTTAAAAAAAGAGAAAGAATCCTGCCCAGCCTGTTTGTACGGTCTGTTTCCGTGAAGTCTTCCATACAGTCCCTTAGGGTGCTTAGGCACGTGTATTAACTGCAGTTTAGGCTCAAAGAAAATGTGATGTGCAGAAGCATTTCTATGTAATTTAGAAGAGTTTTATGTCTTGGTATACTTAATTGTGCCTATATATACTTAAATTCAGGTTTCATCCAGTTTGTTTCAAACCCCCTTTGTGGTAAATTAGAGTGGTCAACGCCAGCAGCATATCTTTGATTATGTGTCCAAACGCATTGATATTTATGCCTGGTTTTCTTTTCCACTCTATTTTTTTTATTCATGTGTAGAGGTTTAAATAAATGTGGTTATGCCACTGATATGGCACTAATCATTCAGTTAGGATTTAAAAGATGAGAATTATGATAGTGGTGATGATGATGATGACGATGGTGATGATGATGACTTTCTTGTAGCAGGTGCTCTGTTAAGTACACTGTGTGGACTGATGATTAAACATCCTCCAATGATGTGCGAAACCTGGAATTGATGTATGGAAAGGAAACTATTTTCACTACTCAATGTAGACATATGCGCAGCATACACTTAGTGCATATTAGAGATCCCATGATACATGTTAAACATCCCACGGCGAGAAAATACCTCTCCCTGCGACAATTTTGTAGGCAAAAATTTTCATATATGAACTATAAAAAAAAACCTTCTCTCTCTCTCTCTCTCTCTCTCTCTCTCTCTCTCTCTCTCCTCTCTCTTTCTCTTTCTTTCTTTCTTTCTCTCTAACTCTATCTCTGTCTCTTTCTGTCTATGTCTCTCCTTCCCTCTCTTTTTTTCTCTCTGTCTCTCCCTGTCACCCTTTCTCCTTTCCTCTCTGTCTGTCTGTCTGTCTGTCTGTCTGTCTGTCTGTCTGTCTCTCTCTCTCTCTCTCTCATCGAGTATAACCCAGTCATCCAAATGAATGAGTAAACTTTGCCCTCCCTTCCTGGTAAACTCCTTACCCAACCCCTCTCATCACTCCCACCTTCCTAGCATTTTCCACACACACACACACACACACACACACACACATACACACACACACACACATATATATATATATATATATATATATATATATATATATATACACGCACACACACACATACACGCACACACACATACACGCACACACACACATACGCAACACACACACACACACAACACACACACACACACACACACACACACACACACACCACACACACGCTCCTACGAGACAAACGTATTGTACATTTTAGGCATGGAAAAAGACACAGGAGCTGCTTACCACTCCAGAACACTCCCGCTCAGTGACCGTGTCACATGTTGAGAAGACACAAAAGTGTTCGTCACTACCGTCAGAGCAGTCAGGAAGACGATCGCAGACAAAAGTATAAGGCACGGACTGAGACCCTTTCTCACATGTCAAAGATGGTGCAATTGCCTTCACAGGATCAGCACAAGAACTAGAAACTGACTCATCCAACGAGCAACTGCTGAGATATTCACAGGCCGAAAAGATGTGAATGAAGTGACCATTAAGGCACAGTAGAAAATATGTAGCATCTCTCCAAACAGTTGAAACATTAATAGTCGGAAATGAAACAACAGTCTTGGAAGGCTGATTGTTGGAAAGAAGAGCAGGAAATTCGCAGAATGGATAGGCTGGTACATCACCGCCTTTGCAGATGGCCCGTATTCCATGCACTGTCATCACAGCACATCTGCGTTGTGGATTTTTCCCTTTAGTCTGATAGAGAATAATCAAATCCTCATACCACCATGTATGAACAGACTTGTGTTTTTTTACGTAATGCACAACAGTCTCGTCTGATGCCACACATTCGTTGGTATCTGCAAGAGGAACAAAGTTTTACACACACACACGCACATCACACAAACACATATGCACATACACACATACACAAACACACAACACGAACACACACACACACATACAACATACACACACACAAACACACACATACACAAACACACACACGACATACACAAACACGCACACAAACACACACACACACATACACAAACACACACACACATACACAAACACACGCACACATACACAAACACACACACATGCACAAACACAACAAAACACACACATACATACACATACACACACACACACGAATACACACACATCACACACATACAAACACACACGCACACACATACACACACACACACACACACACACACACACACAACACACACACACACACACACACACACCACACACACACGCACACACATTGGCACACGCATACACTGTTATCAAAACCGAAAAGGATTTTATACAGAAAACTGCCAAACTGGAACACGTTTGTGCAGAACCAATGATAAAATGATCAGCATAATTATTGCCAGAGACTCACTCAGAAATAAGAGTGCTAAAGACTCACAGAAGTAAGAGCGCTAAAGACTCACAGAAGTAAGAGTGTTAAAGACACACAGAAGTAAGAGTGCTAAAGACTCACAGAAGTAAGAGTGCTAAAGACTCACAGAAGTAAGAGTGAAAGACTCACAGAAGTAAGAGTGCTAAAGACAACAGAAGTAAGAGTGCTAAAGACACACAGAAGTAAGAGTGCTAAAGACTCACAGAAGTAAGAGTGCTAAAGACTCTCACAGAAGTAAGGAGTGCAAAACTCTCACAAAGTAAGACTGCTAAAGACACACAAAAGTAAGAGTGCTAAAGACTCTCACAGAAAGTAAGAGTGCTAAAGACTCACAGAAGTAAATGCAAAGACACACAAAGTAAGAGTGCTAAAACTACAAAGTAAGAGTGCTAAAGACACCACAAATAAGAGTGCTAAAGACTCACAAAGAACGTAAGGCTAAAGACCACAAGAACAACACAGAAGCTAAAGACCACAAGTACGAGAAGATTAGATGTAAAAGACGTGTTACACAAGTAGAATGCTAAAGACACCAGAAGTAAGAGTGCTAAGACACACAGAAGTAAGGTGCTAAAGCAACACAGAAGTCAGACGTGCTAAAGACCGAAGTAAGAGTGTAAAGACACACAGAAGTAAGAGTGCTAAAGACTCACAGAAGTACGAGTGCTAAAACGATTCAAGACAAGTAATTAAGCAAAAGAGTGAAAGACCAAAGGCAAGAAAAGTAGATCTCCAAAGTGAAAATAATGTCGAAAGAAACAAAGTAAGGTTGGAAAGAAGAGGAAACCAGAATGGAAGTGGTACACACGTGCAAAGCCGTAATCAAGTCACAAGAAGCTAGATTTTCCTTAGTGATAAGAAATAAATCTAAACACAGAATGACAGACTGTTTTACGAAGAAAGTCTGCCTGAGCACCAATGTGGAAACCAAAGAAAGTTAACACACAAGCAACACACAAAAATAATGCAAACACACATAAAAACACAACAAGAACACAAAACTAAACATAACACACACAAAAAATCAAAACAAAAGATACAAAACACACAAAACAAACACACAATAACAAAACACAAAAACAAAACACACAGAATAACAAACCACAAAGAAACAAAACACAAATAAATCAAACAACCAAACAAACCACAAAAAATCAAACACACAAAATCAAACACACAAAAACAAAACCACAAAAAAACCCAAACACACAGAAACATGGCACAGATAATTAAAAACCGAAAAGGTTAACAGAAAATGCAAAGAAACAGTGTAGACTAAAAAGCAGTAAATGCAAGACTCACAGAATAAGAGTGCTAAAGACCACAGAGTAAGAGGCTAAAGACCACAGAAGTAAGAGTGTAAAGACACACAGAAGTAAGAGTGCTAAAGACCACAGAAGTAGAGTGTAAAGACCACAGAAGTAAGAGTGCTAAAGACCACAGAAGTAAGAGTGCTAAAGACAGAATAAGAGTCTAAAGACACAGAAGTAAGAGTGCTAAAGACTACGAGTAAGTAAGAAAGTAAGGCTAAAGACTCACAAGAGAGCTAAGACAAAGTAGGTGCTAAAGACCACAAATAGGCTAAGACACAGGTAGTCTAAAGCCACAGAAGAAGAGTGTAAGACTCAAGAAGTAAAGTGCTAAAGACCACAGAGTAGAGTGCTCTTAAGTAAAGACCACAGAAGTAAGAGTGCAAAGACCACAGAAGTAAGAGTCTAAAGACTCACAGAAAAGAGTGCTAAAGACTCACAGAAGTAAGAGTGCTAAGACCACAAAATAAGAGTGCTAAAGACTCACAGAAGTAGAGTGTAAGACCACACAGAAGTAAGAGTGCTAAAGACACACAGAAGTAAGAGAGCTAAGACACACAGAAGTAAGGGTGCTAAGAACAAGAGTACATGCTAAAGAACAGAAGTAAGAGGCTAAAGACACACAGAATAAGATGCTAAACCACAGATACAGTAAACCACGAATAAGATGCAAAGACACAGAAGTAGGGGCTAAAGACACACAATAAAGTGCTAAGACACACAGAAGAAGGGTGCTAAGACACGAAGTAAGATGTAAAGACAACAGAAGTAAAGCTAAAGACAGCATAAGATGCAAGACAAAGAAAAGCAAAGACACAGAAGTAAGAGTGCAACACAGAGTAGAGTGCTAAAGACACGAATAGATGCTAAGACCACAGAATTAGATGCAAAGACAGAGTAAGAGTGCAAAGACCACAGAAGTAAAATGCTAGACAAATAGTCTAAGACTCACAGAAGTAAGATGCTAAGAAGAAGTAAGAGTGCTAAGACTCACGAAGTAAGAGTGCTAAGACCAAAATAAGAGTGCTAAGACACACAGAAGTAAGATGCTAAAGCTCACAGAAGTAAGAGTGCTAAGACCACAGAAGTAGAGTGCTAAAGACAAGAAAGAGTGCTAAAGACACACAGAATAAGGTGCTAAAGACACACAAAGAAGGTGCTAAAGACTCATCAAAGAAGGTAAGGTGCTAAAGACAGAAGTAAGAGTGTAAAGACACACAAAGTAAGAGTGCAACACAGAAGTAAGAGTGCTAAAGACCACAGAAGTAGAGTGCTAAAGACCACAGAATAAGAGTGTAAAGACAGCAAGTAAGAGTGCTAAGACAACACAGAAGTATAGTGCTAAAGAAGAAGTAAGAGTAGTAAAGACTCACAGAAGTAAGAGTGCTAAAGAGAAGTAAAGAGTGCTAAAGACCACAGATGTAAGAGTGCTAAAGACTCACCGAAGTAAGAGTGCTAAAGACACACAGAAGTAAGAGTGCTAAAGACTCACAGAAGTAAGAGTGCTAAAGACACACAGAAGTAAGAGTGCTAAAGACTCACAGAAGAAGAGTGTAAAGACTCATAGAAGTAAGAGTGCTAAAGACACACAGAGTAAGAGTCTAAAGACTCACAGAAGTAAGAGTCTAAAGACTCACAGAAGTAAGAGTGCTAAAGACTCACAGAAGTAAGAGTACTAAAGAAGCTACAGAATGTAAAGAAGTGTAAAGACTCCAAGAAGTAAGACTGTAAAGACACACATAAGTAAGCAGTGCTAAAGACTCACAGAAGAAAAGCAGTGCTAAAGACACACAGAAGTAAGAGTGCTAAAGAATCCAGAAGTAAGAGTGCTAAAGACAATACAAGAAGTAAGAGCTAAAGACACACAGAAGTAAAGTGCTAAAGACTCACAGAAGTAAGAAGCGACTTAAAAGACTCACAGAAGTAAAGAATGCTAAAGACAGAAGTAAGAGTGCTAGAGACTCACAGAAGTAAGAGTGCTAAAAGAAAAGTAAGAGTGCTAAAGACCACAGAAGTAAGAGTGCTAAAGACAGAAGTAAGAGTGCTAAAGAATCACAGAATAAGAGTGTAAAGACACACAGAAGTAAGAGTGCTAAAGACAGCAAGAAGGTAAGGTACTAAAAGACTGAAGACAAAGTAAATTCTAAAGACAAAAGTAAGAGTGCTAAAGACAAAAGTAAGAGTGCTAAAGACTCACAGAAGTAAGAGTGCTAAAGACAGAAGTAAGAGTGCTAAAGACACACAGAAGTAAGATTGCTGAAGACACACAGAAGTAAGAGTGCTAAAGACAGGAGTAAGAGTGCTAAAGACAGAAGTAAGAGTGCTAAAGACAGAAGTAAGAGTGCTAAAGATAGAAATAAGAGTGCTAAAGACAGAAGTAAGAGTGCTAAAGACTCACAGAAATGAGAAATATAATCAAATTTGGACCACAAGAAGAATACTGGAAAAGCCACATGGTTTTAAACATAAAATCTTAAAGTTATTCCACTTCTGAATTCCATACCCAGATCGTCTTGATAAATTTGACAGCAATCTTGAAAGCATGAAAAGTATGTGTTTGTCACATTCGCTGAATAATAACTGATCGTTCATGAGTCGTGGATATTTTGATAATAAATAGGAAACGAATGTATATATTCTGGACTTTACTCAATGCAAAATGTTAGTAAAGAAATACCTGCAGTGCAGCAAAAATAACTGAAAATATTACATTGATACACAGGATATTCTTACAACACTGACAGAAATTTACTTTAAACAGAAAAGATCAAAGCTATAGTTGATATTTGTAATAATAAATAATGTACTTCTAAATTGTTGTTTTAGATGATCATAAAACATGGGAACAAACACTGTGTAAAAATTACTTTTTTATGAGATTTTGTATGTACAAAAGATTGAAATAAAATAATTAAATATATTGTCTACACTGACTTTTGGCCTCAATCAAACACACTGATGAAAACATTCGGCATTGTTACACACAGGATATGTTCCATCACAAAAACAAAAGTAAAAGAAAATAAATCCACACAACAACAAAAATACCCACAAGCAAAAGAAGCAAACAAACACAAAGAAATGGCATGGATATAAACCGTTTTGTTGAAAAAATAACTGAATGTCTCAGGTAGGTATCTTCAACCTGTGGGTATTTTTTTCTCTCACATTTTTGGACGCAGAGGCAAGTCTGTTATAACGTGTTTTGTATTTTTGTGGTTACTGTTGTTGTTGTTTCCGTTGATTTAGTTTTTCTTATTTGTCATGTGCTAAAACAATAGACTCCTTAGGGCCCTGTGCTTAGTCAATGGACTGTTGTGTAGTGTGTGTGTGTGTGTGTGTGTGTGTGCAGGCTGCATTTTCTTCCAAGACCTTGCCAGTGAGTAGGATTATGGGCAGGAGAAGACAGAAGCCATCAATAGTTTGATTTTTTTTCTATGATTTGACATCTGTGAACTCATTTACATACTCCTGTAGATTGTATTTGTGACCTCCCACCATGAAATCAGTCTTAAATCGCAATCAGTCGAACAGCACTAGGAGCTGCAAAGGTGACCAAGAGTCTATCTGGGGTGTTTTGACTTTTCTCAAAATTGATTTCTGTAGACCACAGAAACTTGTTTTCTTGAAAAAATATTATTAATCAATTTAAAATGCTGTTTTAATGCACTGATCGCAGCAGAAAGAACGCATTGTTTTACCGAAAGTACCTCTTTTTGTCTCTTATTATAAACTGTGACCTGTACAGTACCCGCACATGTAATATACTGACGGAAAGCTCTGTGGTGCACCTTTCAGATAATGACAGCGAAAATTAGAAACAAACTGGGTCAAAGCCACCAAATAAAGAAATTTAAGGAAAATGTGTAGGAGAGCACACAAAAACTTTAGAGGCCGTTTTCTCAAAATGGCCGTCATACAACTTAATGACTTTAAACATACATAACTTCTACATTTTGTTTTAGTACAAACTTTATTCAAGTACCAAAATAATCAGCAGAATGTACACTTTCCAGTGATATGTATATCTCAAAATACCCAAAACGCCAGTTAAGACTGATTTCGTGCTGGGAGATTACATTTATTTATTCACCTACTTATTCACTTCTTATTCACTTATTCCCTCACTCACTTACTGACTTACTGACTCACTTCACTCACTCACTTACTTACTTACTTACTAATGCACTTACATACCTATCTATGAATAAGAAATTATTGTCCTCATCTTATTGATAGACAGCTGAGCAGTTGGGCATTGTCGGGGGGGGGGGGGGGGGGTGTCATCTGAGACGAGTTTATACACAATAGCTAGTTTTGTTGTGATTCAACCTCTGATTATTTATTTATCTACTTTATAATTATGTTCCCTTTTTTGCAGGTAAGATACACACATACACATGTCATTTACATGTAAACAAGATTATTCCAGTGGTAGGCTGATGAAATACCAGTATAAAATATAGACTAGGTAAAACATAGTCTAGGTGGGGCCTCAGGACGTGGCCAGCTCATGGGTTTATGTGCAGGCTTTTAGCTAAGGCTTGTGCTATGATCACCATACACATGGCACCTGTGACGTTAGTTCATATGGAATTCGTTCTGATCGCAGAGACGTCATCTTGAGAAACTGAAGCTGAAACTGAAACTGACTCTGTGACCTCAACGCATATGCAATTTACTGCGAACGTGGAGACACCTTTTTGAGAAACTGAAACTGCATGTATCTTTAATTAATTAATTTTTATACCATTTAAGTTTCTTGTTGTTGTTTCTTTTTCTTAACATAAAAACATGCATTTTGTATCTTATTTTGGTGACATTCAGTTTGTAGACAATTTGTAACAGCAACTTTGGCAGGTGCCAATTCCGTCTTGTGAAATAATGGTTGGTTGGCTGGATTCAGATTTTCTACCAGAACCACTGCAAGTGGTATAACGATAGAAAGACGTACCCCAGCGACATATAAAAAAGTGGTTTTCCATTTTTTTTAAAGTCAGATTTAGTAATCCCTTTGATTAATAGGTAGGCAGGGGTGGAGCTTTTGGTTTAGTTCATTTTGATTACTTTATATGAGACTGATGATTCAGTGAACATTCATTCTACAACTTCTGCTAAAAGCACTTTGAAAAAAGACAGATTCCTATCTTGATGCTGTGATGGTAAAACTGTGACAAGATCCGGAAACTCAAATCATGACATGGAACCCACAGTGACTAAGGAAAAACAAAAACCACGCCAAAATAGGTCAAGTGGAGGATATTACGGATTCACCTTCA
>JAPXFY010007598.1:0-10495 GCA_030674185.1 Monoplex corrugatus | reverse complement strand
TTGACAGTCGGCAGTGGCCATTTTCCCTTCGTTGCCAGGCTCCCTTAAAGGGGCGGAGCTTAGCGCCTCGCGGTGTCTGGAGTGCAGTGGTCTTGTCTCCTGATAAAACTAGAGAGTGTTCATTTTATAACAGAAGTCTCGACTGAGCTTTTATATGATAAACTTTTATCTGTTTTTTCGCGATTACACCAATTTTGATGTAGAAGAAGACGTGCAACTAACTTGTAAAATAACTGCTAGATAATATGACGTCACACTTACGCAGTTATACGTTTTGCTGCCGTTAGTGACCGTGGATTCAGTTTCGAGTTTCTCAAGATGACGTCACGCGCTCGGAACGAATTCCACATGCACTAACGTTACAGGTGCCACGTGTATGGTGATCACGGCACAAGCCTTAATTTAAAACCTGCACAAAAACTCATGAGCTGGCCAAATATTCGTGGCCCAGAATGGGGCCGAACCCACGACCTTCGCGTTATCAGCACAGCCAATTGGGCTGATGGGCCGCCTTGAGTAACGTTAACGCCCCAATACTCCTCAGATCACTTGTGGCCTATGAAGGTAAGATACACACATACACATGTCATTTACATGAAACCAAGATTATATATCTATCGCTTGTTGCCGCAAGCACATCCTCCACCCCCTCTGTCCTCAGCCACTCTGCAAGTCCGTACAATATTTTCTCCCTGGGTCTACCTGGTGCTCTCTTTCCCTCCAGCTTTCCTGTTGTGACCAGGTGCTCCAATTCCCCTTTCTTCATAAAATGGCCTATAAATGTTGCCTGTCTTTTCCTAATCTTCCTTATGAATGATCTACTTGTGTCTGCCTCCATCAAGACTGTCTTGTTTGTTTTCTTTGCTGTCCACGGAACTCTCAACATTCTTCTTAGAAACCACATCTCGGCTGCCTCAATCGTGTTCTGGCTTTGCTTGTTGACTGGCAGACTAGGTAAAATATAGACTAGGTAGGACCTCAAGACCTGGCCAGCTCATGGGTTTATGTGCAGGCTTAAGGCTTGTGCCATGATCTCCATACACGTGGCACCTGTGACGTTAGTGCATATAGAATTCGCTCCGAGCGCGGAGACGTCATCTCGAGAAACTGAAACAGAAACTGAAACTCACTTGTGGCGAGGTGCCTGCCTGCCTGCCCCTCTTGCTCCCCCTTTCCTTCCCTCTCTTTTTAGCGATGGGAGGACTGGAGAGTAAGCGCCCCTCCTTTCGCCCTCTTCTCTTTCATGTCTTTGTGGCCAGCAGGCTGACGCTTTGATCTGTACCCTTGTCATGGACACCATAATCAATCATTCCCTGCCCCCCCCCTCCCCTTTCTGTGTGACCCCCTTTTATCCACACACACACACATCCATGTCATCTCTCTGAGAGAAGAGCTAACCAGAGGAAGGGACGCACAGACACAGACAGGGGGATGGATGGGGGGGGGGGGGGGGAACTGGTGGACAGAGGGTGAGAGAGAGAGAGAGACAGAGAAGAGATGAGAATATATATATATATATATATATTATATATATGTGTGTTGTGTGTGTGTGTGTGTGTGTGTGTGTGTGTGTGTGTGTGTGTGTGTATGTGTGTGTGTGAGTGTGTGTGTGTGTGTGTGTGTGTGTGTGTGTGTGTGTGTGTGTGTGTGTGTGTGTGTGTGTGTGTGTGTGTGTGTGTGTGTGTGTGTGTGTGTTGTGTAAGACAAACAAGGAAAAGAAGCGGGGTAGGGTTCGGTTTTTCTGCTGATTCCACATTTTTATCTTAGGACTGATAACTGGGTACATTCACTGACCGCATGTTTGGCTCAAACGAAATCTGCTGTGCATGAGCAATTTTAGGTAACTCGGGACATTTTTTTAAATGTATGCTTGAGTGTCCTTAGTTATGTTCACATTTGTATTCAGGTTTTCTTTTAAATCATCAGGTGATTAAAGTGGACGGAATGGTCAACGCCAGGGGCATACCCTTAGATTATGAGCGTGCACGTACTGATATGTGTACTTAAGTTTCTTTTTCAGCTTTTCCCCCCAATCAGATGTTGTGGTGTTGTGTCTTCTGCACTGGACATTGGGCAGTCTGTCCTACTGTTCTGTACTGGACATTGGGCAGTCTGTCCTACTGTTCTGTACTGGACATTGGGCAGTCTGTCCTACTGTTCTGCACTGGACATTGGGCAGTCTGTCCTACTGTTCTGTACTGGATATTGGGCAGTCTGTCCTACTGTTCTGTACTGGATATTGGGCAGTCTGTCCTACTGTTCTGTACTGGATATTGGGCAGTCTGTCCTACTGTTCTGTACTGGATATTGGGCAGTCTGTCCTACTGTTCTGCACTGGACATTGGGCAGTCTGTCCTACTGTTCTGTACTGGATATTGGGCAGTCTGTCCTACTGTTCTGTACTGGACATTGGGCAGTCTGTCCTACTGTTCTGTACTGGACATTGGGCAGTCTGTCCTACTGTTCTGTACTGGACATTGGGCAGTCTGTCCTACTGTTCTGTACTGGACATTGGGCAGTCTGTCCTACTGTTCTGTACTGGATATTGGGCAGTCTGTCCTACTGTTCTGTACTGGACATTGGGCAGTCTGTCCTACTGTTCTGTACTGGACATTGGGCAGTCTGTCCTACTGTTCTGTACTGGATATTGGGCAGTCTGTCCTACTGTTCTGTACTGGATATTGGGCAGTCTGTCCTACTGTTCTGCACTGGACATTGGGCAGTCTGTCCTACTGTTCTGTACTGGATATTGGGCAGTCTGTCCTACTGTTCTGCACTGGATATTGGGCAGTCTGTCCTACTGTTCTGCACTGGATATTGGGCAGTCTGTCCTACTGTTCTGCACTGGATATTGGGCAGTCTGTCCTACTGTTCTGTACTGGATATTGGGCAGTCTGTCCTACTGTTCTGTACTGGATATTGGGCAGTCTGTCCTACTGTTCTGCACTGGATATTGGGCAGTCTGTCCTACTGTTCTGCACTGGATATTGGGCAGTCTGTCCTACTGTCTTTCTCTGTCTTCTGCATTGGATATTGGGCAGTCTGTCCTACTGTCTTTCTCTGTCTTCAGCATTGGATATTGGGCAGCCTGTCCTACTGTCTTTCTCTGTCTTCAGCATTGGATATTGGGCAGCCTGTCCTACTGTCCCTGTCTTCTGCACTGGATATTGGGCAGCCTGTCCTACTGTCCCTGTCTTCTGCACTGGATATTGGGCAGCCTGTCCTACTGTCCCTGTCTTCTGCATTGGATATTGGGCAGCCTGTCCTACTGTCCCTGTCTTCTGCACTGGATATTGGGCAGCCTGTCCTACTGTCCCTGTCTTCTGCACTGGATATTGGGCAGCCTGTCCTACTGTCCCTGTCTTCTGCATTGGATATTGGGCAGCCTGTCCTACTGTCCCTGTCTTCTGCACTGGATATTGGGCAGCCTGTCCTACTGTCCTCATCTAATAGGATGTCTGGATAGCCTGTCCTACTGTCCTTCTCTGTCTTCTTTGTGAGCTAATTGGACAGCTGCACCATTCCAATCGCCCCTTCGCTACCCTCAAGTATCTCTGTCTCTTTCCTATACCTTCCTTTCGCTGTATGGCAATCAAGCTGACGCTTTGATTTATACTGATGTCGTTGATACTATAATCAATTATTCCGCACCACCTCCCCTGTCCTTCTGAATCTTTTTCTCGTCTCTATCTGTTCTGTTTCTTTTTTCTTTCAAATTAATGCTCCAATGGGGGAGGACAGAGAGAGAGAGAGAGAGAGAGAGAGAGAGAGAGAGAGAGAGAGAGAGAGAGAGAATGTGTGTGTCTCTGTGTGAGTATGTTTGTGTGTGTGTAAGAGAGAGACAGAGAGGAGGGGGGGGGGGACAGAGTGTGTGTGCCAGGAAACGCGAAAGGTTTTAATCAAAAAGGCCATAGCTCTTTCTGAAGCAGTGTGAACAACAGCCAGATCAATTACACAAATGTTAGTTGACTAAAGCTAGTGTCACACTTGACAGTCAATGGCAAACACATTGGACTTAGTTTATCATGATGCTTCATCTTTTTTTTTAAAGACTTGTACAAATAATGCATGAAATAACAAAAGAACATTTAAAGACTTGTACAAATAATGAATTAAATAACAAAAGCATATCTTTAAAGGCTTGTACAAATAATGCATTAAATAACAAAAAGCATACCTTTAAAGACTTGTACAAATAACGCATTAAATAACAAAAAGAATATCTTTAAAGACTTGTACAAATAATGCATTAAATTACAAAAGTATATTACCGTTCTGTGTGGCTAACAGTAAGACTAACCTGAAAACACGTGTGTTTCAATAGAATGTAACAGGATGTGTTTCAATAGAATGTAACAGGGTGTGTTTGAATAGAATGTAACAGGGTGTGTTTGAATAGAATGTAACAGGGTGTGTTTCAATAGAATGTAACAGGGAAGTATCGTTGTTTAAGACTGGACAGAACAGAACAACCTAACGAAAAATGAACCCCTTCTTCATTTTCTATCAAACCCGATGGGGGCATCATAAATCTCTGTCAGTTGCAGTTTTATACTTGAGGAATATACTGCTGTATCGGATCTATCAAAACAGCTTAAAACTGGCAGCGTATTTTTCATGTATGTAGCTGACATCTAATAAAATGGTTCAATGGAATCAAGTCGACTTCAACATCTGTAAAAAAAAAAAAAATGAAATCTATCACTGGTCTGAATGTAGTCGTTCCATTTATGCTGGTAGAAACGGCCAGAAAGTGTTCGGAACATTCAATTCCTTGATTATTCTATCATCATCATCATCATCATTATGTGCCCTGCCACATGATGTTGGTGATCATGGCCCTCCATACGAATCTATCCCTTGTCGCTGCAAGTACATCTCCCACCCTTTCTGTCCTCAGCCACCCTGCAAGTCCGTTCAATACTTTCTAAGTCTACCTGGTGTTCTCTTTCCATCCAGCTTTCCTCTTGTGACCAGGTGCTCTAATTTATCTTTCCTAATAAAATGTTATAAATGTTGCGTCTCTTTTCCTAGTCTTCTTATTAATGATCTTCTTATCGGAAACATAGTTAAAACTATAAAGACATGGAGTTTTCGTGGCATGGATGGATAATCCCGTCAGTGTACCGTGCCCATCCAAGTAACACAGCATTTCGTATACTTTCAACAGGTAACAGGTATTCTTCCATGGATGTTAGTTTAACCCTTTGACTCCCGCACCCTATCCACCAGCATCCTGCATTGTCAGTCATGCTAGTAAAGCAAAAACTTAACCCCTGGACTCCCTCACCCTACCTACCAGCTTCCTGCAGGAAGCCGGTGGACAGGGTAGGGAGTAAGAGGATTTAGTTTTTGCAGTCGGTGGATAGTGTGCAGGAGTCAAAGGGTTAATCCAGCAAACTAGCACAATTGGAGTCTGGGGGGCTGTTCCAGAGGGATATTATCCCACTCGGACAATTCCATATGCGCTCCATCGAAATCAGCCAACAATCATCTGGAAGACATCCTCAGCCTGCACAAAACCCCATGTGCTGGCAAAGTCTTAAAATGGTGATGGGGAAAAGAACCTATAAGACACTAACCTGACACCACCACAATGATGGAAACATTAAGGGGGCAGACCTACCCAGATTTGGGTACCAAGATTGTGATGTTCAGTGTTTCAGTTCTAATTAACCAATCACCATGATATTTGGCAAGAAGATACCTCAGACAGTATTCTTTGGATTGAATATCTTTGTTGGCGTCTGTGAGTTATGAAAAGTTGACAAAAATTAATTAATTAAAAAATGTTCTCGCGAAAATGAAAAAAAATATAGTACATACTGTGACATTTATAACTACACATATATTCATGTTAGGAATTTGATATTTAGTGAGCAAACACATCTGTATGGTATGTATGGCATGTAGTAAAATCTTAGCTCTACTATCATTATTTTCTGTACAATGATCACCAATTTTTAGAATAATTTTAATAAAAAAAATTATAATACAACTTTTGATAAAAATGTTTCTTTCAAGCAGAATTGCAAGATTTTACTACCGGCTATAGGTACCTGTCCCTGCTATGTGTGCGCCAAATATCAAGGAAATCAGATGAAAACTTCTGAACATATTATATCTGATGTATACATCAGGGTAGGTCTGGGTAGGTCTGCCCCCTTAAGATGCGTGATGGACAGGCCAGTGTTTCATGCTATAGGCTGGGATCGAACTTGAGATATCAAATATGAAGACCATGGCTTATCAAAGGAACCAACTAGCCTGCATTAACTAAGACAACAAAAGTAGAAAATCAGGTAAATCGGCAATCTTCCTATATTTCCGTAGATACCATCTAGTGGACGTAAATGTAACAAATGCGCCGTTATCATTTTCACATTGTTTTACTGTAAGTGTTTTGGTTCAGTCTATATTCTGTATATAGAATAGGTCTACATCCTTTTCTTTCCTTCTTAAAATTCTCTTCGTCCTTCTTCTTAGGGTCTTTTGTCTGAATTGTGGAATGATCACCTTGTTCTTTCGCTGACACGTCACTGATGACGACATTCTCCTGAACGTCATCGTCATGACGAAAAATAAATCAAAAATAGATGTAATAACGAATGCGGGTAACTGTGCGGGCTTCAGACTTGGGGAGCTGTCTGATCTTTTTGGTTCACGAGGAAGCCACATTTGTATAAAAGTCCGGTTTGAGGGATGGATACCTGATCCAGCCCCTGGTCCTAAGCTGTTAGGACTCTACTGTGTACCTGGGCGTGTCCAGTTAATGAAGCCTATGTGATTTGTCTTGCTGCTCCCTATGATTTGTAGTAACGAAGAGTTAGTTTACCTGAAAACATTTAAACTATTGAGTAACTGACTCTGAGAAATGAACATAAACTGAACTTGTCTTTGCAACAAGGAAAATTGTGTCACGGGAAGAAATGCATGTTTATATACAGTGAAGAACTGAAGGCAGAACAAGGATTTTGACACCGTGAGACTTAAGTTGTGAGAGTTGTCCAGGAAATGTTTGCACAGTGAAGGATTCCTTGTGAGGGGACTGTCTGGGAAGAAAGGGTGGCTGAACTGAATAACTGATTGGACGTTGAACATTTATTTCTCTATTTCTCTTGTGTTTGTTGATCCGGCTGGATAGAGGTGAACTGAATAACTGACTGGACGTTGAACATTTATTTCTTTATTTCTCTTGTGTTTGTTGATCCGGCTGGATAGAGCTGAACTGAATAACTGATTGGACGTTGAACATTTATTTCTCTATTTCTCTTGTGTTTGTTGATCCGGCTGGATAGAGGTGAACTGAATAACTGACTGGACGTTGAACATTTATTTCTTTATTTCTCTTGTGTTTGTTGATCCGGCTGGATAGAGGTGAACTGAATAACTGACTGGACGTTGAACATTTATTTCTTTATTTCTCTTGTGTTTGTTGATCCGGCTGGATAGAGGTGAACTGAATAACTGACTGGACGTTGAACATTTATTTCTTTATTTCTCTTGTGTTTGTTGATCCGGCTGGATAGAGGTGAACTGAATAACTGATTGGACGTTGAACATTTATTTCTTTATTTCTCTTGTGTTTGTTGATCCGGCTGGATAGAGGTGAACTGAATAACTGATTGGACGTTGAACATTTATTTCTTTATTTCTCTTGTGTTTGTTGATCCGGCTGGATAGAGCTGAACTGAATAACTGATTGGACGTTGAACATTTATTTCTTTATTTCTCTTGTGTTTGTTGATCCGGCTGGATAGAGCTGAACTGAATAACTGATTGGACGTTGAACATTTATTTCTTTATTTCTCTTGTGTTTGTTGATCCGGCTGGATAGAGGTGAACTGAATAACTGATTGGACGTTGAACATTTATTTCTTTATTTCTCTTGTGTTTGTTGATCCGGCTGGATAGAGCTGAACTGAATAACTGATTGGACGTTGAACATTTATTTCTTTATTTCTCTTGTGTTTGTTGATCCGGCTGGATAGAGGTGAACTGAATAACTGACTGGACATTGAACATCTATTTCTTTATTTCTCTTGTATTTGTTGATCTGGCTGGATAGAGCTGAACTGAATAACTGACTGGACGTTGAACATCTATTTCGTTATTTCTCTTGTATTTGTTGATCTGGCTGGATAGAGCTGAACTGAATAACTGATTGGACATTGAACATCTATTTCTTTATTTCTCTTGTATTTGTTGATCTGGCTGGATAGAGCTGAACTGAATAACTGACTGGACGTTGAACATCTATTTCGTTATTTCTCTTGTATTTGTTGATCTGGCTGGATAGAGCTGAACTGAATAACTAATTGGACATTGAACATCTATTTCTTTATTTCTCTTGTATTTGTTGATCTGGCTGGATAGAGCTGAACTGAATAACTGACTGGACGTTGAACATCTATTTCTTTATTTCTCTTGTATTTGTTGATCTGGCTGGACAGAGCTGAACTGAATAACTGATTGGATGTTGAACATCTATTTCGTTATTTCTCTTGTATTTGTTGATCTGGCTGGATAGAGCTGAACTGAATAACTGATTGGATGTTGAACATTTATTTCTTTATTTCTCTTGTATTTGTTGATCTGGCTGGATAGAGCTGAACTGAATAACTGATTGGACGTTGAACATTTATTTCTTTATTTCTCTTGTATTTGTTGATCTGGCTGGATAGAGCTGAACTGAATAACTGATTGGATGTTGAACATTTATTTCTTTATTTCTCTTGTATTTGTTGATCTGGCTGGATAGAGCTGAACTGAATAACTGACTGGACGTTGAATATTTATTTCTCTTGTGCTTGTTGATCCGGCTGGATAGAGCTGAACTGAATAACTGACTGGACGTTGAATATTTATTTCTCTTGTATGTGTTGATCCGGCTGGATAGAGGTGTACTGAATCCTGATTAATTATAAAATACTGAAATATCAGCTTACTGTTTTATTAATGTTGAACATTATGATGTGATTAGATTGATATATGTGTTCATTGGTCTTTACCAGCTAAGTTCAAGATTTGTCAATCCGCTGTATTGTTTGCAGAGGTGGATGAGGTGACTGAATGGTTATGGATGGTTGTGTGTGATTGGGGAAAACACATAGAACACGCACCTACAAACACATACAGTTTACATCATGCTTCTAGTCTTCTGTCTTTCATTCTCTTTCTGTCAGTCACACGTAAACAGACCTCTGTAACAGTAAATCCACACCCAATACCTTCTTTTTAAATTTTTCTTTTTTAGAGGGAATAAATGAATTGTTTCTATGTTAGATGCAGTTTAGCTTAGACCCCATACTTCAGCACATAACTGACTACGGGTTATTCCTGGGTATTAAACAGGGTTCATACAGATTTCCAGACAAAAAATTAAGGACTTTTGAAGCACTTTTTTTTTAAATGCCTTCACACGAACAAAAGCTGTAATGACTTGTCACTACTTTTAAAGTCCACAGTAGTTTAGCTTTCATTGCCTCTGTTTTAGTACGGCTCAGGCTGTTCACTGACAGATATCTGAGTTTGAGCAAAACAGTTGGTTGATGAACTGCAGGATGACGAACTGCTAGAAGCGATGGGATCGCTCGTTGTAGAATTTTTTGTAAAAAAATTCGAAAGACGAACTGCAGAATTTGAAGCCTTCATCAGGTCACAGTGTTTTTTCCTTTTTCCATGGGTATTTACAGCCGATTCTCCCATTGAACGAATGTCTATGGTTTTCTTACAAATGCGGCCTTGCATCTGTCTCCACTTGGGTCTGCCTGCAGCCATTCTTTGTATTCGTCTTTTTCCAGCCAAACCACGTTAATTAAACACTTCCCCGGCATGTCGACTTCTCAATTTCAAAATGGTGGAACATTCTTTCTCGTACGCGCATGCGCCATGAAGACCCGTAACTCTGGTGTTTTGACCTATAGCAGACGACGTATCGGTGAGATCGTCGATCTCAACTCCGACTCAGACTTTCTTTTTTTTTTTTAATTCGATTTCAACCTTTTTTTTTTTTTTTTTTTACAAACTCAAGATTTTACACAGACTTTATTAAAAATCATAGGCAGTGACAAAACTTAAGGACTTTTCAAAGACCTTTCAGCAAAAGCCTGATTTTTAAGGACTTTTAAGGCCTTAAAAAGCATGCCCTCAAAATTAAGGACTTTTAAGGACTGTGCGAACCCTGTTAAATGAATTAAAGTTTTAAGAGATATACTACTCGTATTAAGCTTGCTGCTTATACAGGGTGTTCGGTACTCCAAACAGTGCTTTTTTTAACCTTAGAAATCAAACCTCGACACGTGAAATAAAATCTGAGCTTGACAGAAAACTGAATGCCAAGATCTTCATATCAACGTGTTACCACAGAACCATTTCTCTCTAGATGCTAAATAATCACCTTTTCCAACATCACAGTACTCGTGTTATTTTCATCCACACTGACATTTTAATTCCAACCTAATGACAGCTCTAAAGCGGTTGTTCAACCGTGTTT
>JAPXFY010007597.1:2500-5000 GCA_030674185.1 Monoplex corrugatus | reverse complement strand
GTCACAGAGCTATACACTGAACTGTAGTAGTCACACTGTGTGATCCAGGTCACAGAGCTATACACTGAACTGTAGTAGTCACACTGTGTGATCCTGATCACAGAGCTATACACTGAACTGTAGTAGTCACACTGTGTGATCCAGATCACAGAGCTATACACTGAATTGTAGTAGTCACACACTGTGTGATCCAGGCCACAGAGCTATACACTGAACTGTAGTAGTCACACTGTGTGATCCAGATCACAGAGCTACACACTGAACTGTAGTAGTCACACTGTGTGATCCAGGTCACAGAGCTATACACTGAACTGTAGTAGTCACACTGTGAGATCCAGGTCACAGAGCTATACACTGAACTGTAGTAGTCACACTGTGTGATCCAGGTCACAGAGCTATAAACTGAACTGTAGTAGTCACACACTGTGTGATCCAGTTCACAGAGCTATACACTGAACTGTAGTAGTCACACTGTGTGATCCAGGTCACAGAGCTATACACTGAACTGTAGTAGACACACACTGTGATCCAGGTCACAGAGCTATACACTGAACTGTAGTAGTCACACACTGTGTGATCCAGTAAGACATGACGTCAGATCACGTGTCACTTTCTGATTGTAGTCATGTGAACGAGACAGTCTTGATGGAGGCAGACACAAGTTGATCACTCATAAGGAAGATTAGGAAAAGACAGGCAACATTTATAGGCCATTCTATGAGGAAGGGGGATTTGGAGCACCTGGTCACAACGGGACAGCTGGAGGGAAAGAGAGCACCAGGTAGACCCAGGGAGAGAATGCTGGACGGACTTGCAGAGTGGTTGGGGATGAGGAGGGTGTGGGAGATTCTGGGGGCAACGAGAGATAGAGATGGTTGGAAGTCCATGGTCTCCAACGCCATGCGGCAGGGCACCTGATGATGATGATGATGATGAGTCATGTGAACGTTTGCTGTGCCCCCCCCCCCCCCAACTATAGTCAAAATTGATATTGATCTATGACTATATAAAGTGCATTGCGATTACTTTTGACGTGGATTGTTTTTGCTATACAACTGACATTATTTACATTAAATGTACAATGACCATCTTTCGTCTTCTTCAGTCCTCTGACCACATGTTGCTACTGGAAAGGTGTTGGGAGGACATGATGTTGGTGATTTGTGACCAGGTGACAGACCAGGCTTAGCGTCAGGCTGTGAGCGAGAAGCGATGATGATAATGATTAGATGATGATGATGATGATGATGATGATTACTACTACTACTACTACTACTACTACTACTAGTAGTAGTAGTAGTAGTAGTAGTAGTAGTAATAATACTAGTAGCAGTAATACTAGTAGCAGCATTGTTGTTATTATAATCGTTATTATCGATCTTCTTCTTCTCCTTATTACTAGTAGTAGTAGTAGTAGTAGTAGTAGTAGTAGTAGTAGTAGTATTGTTATTATAATTATTATTATCGTTCTTCTTCGTCTTCTTTTCCTTATTACTACTACTATTTTTATTATTATCATTATTTTTTCATCATCATCATCATCATTAGTAGTAGTAGTAATAATAATAATTACAATATTTATATAACGCAAAATCTTGATAAAATCAAATCTAAGCGCTGAAACACACACACACGCACGCACGCACACACACACGCACGCACGCACGCACACACACGCACCCACGCGCACACACACACACACACACACACACACGCGGCTATAAATGGGGAGAAATAATAAAAACAATGGAAAATTATAGAGAGCATATTACTACTAGTAGTATAGTTGTTGTTATTATTATTATTGTAAAAATGAATAGTACTACTACTAGTAGTAGTACTAGTAGTATAGTTGTTGTTATTATTATTTTGTTACTATTATTATTATTGTTATTGTTATATTTGTTAAATATTATATAGTATAGTTGTTGTTATTATTATTTTGTTACTATTATTATTAGTGTTATTGTTATATTTGTTAAATATTATATAGTGTTGTACGATATTGATAATGACTGTGTATCATACATACAGACCTTTTGTTGAAGATTGAAAGTCTTGACATTTTGAAATTTAAACCTTTGATACAAATGATTCTGCTTTTGCTAGAATTGTCTCTTGTCTCGTCTCTTGTAAAAATGAATAAGAAGAATTTTTAAATGTATTGATGTAAGATTTATACAGTGACAGAAGTCCAAAGAAGAGTGAAGTGGAAGCCATTGAAGGCAGATCAGCAGAGCAGACACAGTGTTGTAGACGGTGATGGTGTTGACACAAGATGCGCGCGGTGATACAACTCAAACAACGGCCTTGCATGAAACAATGCTAACGGAAGGCAACCGCCTGTAGCGACCGCTCCGCTGACAGCTTTTAGACAAACCACAACAAACATACACCCTTTTCTGTTTATCTCCCCCCCTGTCCTCTTCCTACACCCCCTCCTCCTCCATCCTTCTAACTCTCATCCTCCTGTCTTTGTTTTACCGTCCAATTCCCTCCC
>JAPXFY010007596.1:0-10497 GCA_030674185.1 Monoplex corrugatus | reverse complement strand
TGTCTGGAAACCCCTGCATCGGTCTTGTTTATTGACAGTGGTGATGATGGATAAGTGTTTTGTTTTTGTTGGCCTTTTCTTTCTTTCTGTCCCTCTTTTTTTTCTTTTCTTTTTCGTTCTATTTTTTTTCTTTTCTTTCTCGCTATTGTACGAATGTTTTTGCTTTGTTTGCATCATTACTTTCGACTCGACTGAAGTCTTACTGTCTGTCAGTTCTGCGTCTTGCGTTATTGACAATGTTTGAATGATGGATATAAGTATTTCGTTTTCATTGGTATTTTCTTTCTTTCTGTGCCTCTTTTCCTTTTGTTTTTTTCTGATTCCATTGTCTTTCTTTCCTATTGTATACATTGTTTATTGCTTTGTTTGCATCAAGAATTTTTAAACTCAATTGAAGAGTTCATGTCTGTTTGTCTGTTTGTCTGTCTGCCTGCCTGCATGTATGCCTGCCTGTCTGTCTGCCTGTCTGTCTGTTCATCTGTCCCTTTTGGTGTATGTGTACAAAGGAGGAAAGATCCAGTACTGTGCAAAAAAAACATCCTTCCTTTTAAGTTTCAGCAACACCGACGTTAAACAGCATTAGCTCAACGTATCCACAGAGTTGTCTGAAGCAACAGTTGATTGTGTGTGAACAACATGACCACTGTTTCCCCATGGACACAGAGTCTGGGACTGACTGCATTGTCAGCACACAGCATCACGTTCACACAGACCACGTTTGTTCCATAACAGACCTAATTTTCCCTGGACCAATCACGTAAGCCCGCCCAGCACCCGGAAATGATTCGTCACCACGCGTGCGCAAATGGATGGGTTTGGTAAAGTAGACTGTGGAGGCTGGACGTTAAGTGAAAACCAGGTTTCTATTTCCTTTCTCTGTTTATTTTTCAGTTTCGCTTTGGAATTTTCTGTTTCTTTCCAGATTGTGTTTGATTCCTCAAACAATTTAAAGTCTCACCTATGCTGTGGTATTGATGTCCACGTGTGTCCACAGTGGAACAAGGCATAGAATTGTGTGGCAGGGATGTGTTACACCAGTTTGCATATGGCATTGCAGTATATGGTAATTTGTCTGTATGGTGTTGCTTAATCTTCCTCCTAACCAGACTCTGAACGTATTTACTTTGCAAACATGACAGTGTACTCACACAATGAAGACTCCCACGTGTTCAGTTGTAAATATTAATGCATTACCAGAGTGCACAATCCCTTCATTTAATATGATATTAACAAACAAACGTGAACGCAGAGAAGGAAACTCAATTTTATCTAAATACATTTGGTATTTAACGTTCCTGCAAAGTAAATGTGAGAATATCGTTATAGCTCCAAGACAAGCATAGCAAGTGTGGTTTCCCTTGCAAAGGTAATAAAAAAGATACATAAAAAAATGAGCAGACATGTGGAAGCCTTCATGACGTGAGTTCACTTTCATGTTTTGGCAAGTAAAAGACAGAAATTTTGTCTTCTTGTCTTTTGTCTGTTCTTATCTTGGCAAGGGAGACCACCTTGCTTTCCCCCTTTTGTGGCTGTGACAGTATACTGACGTGACATTTATTATATTAACACTGTGGCTCCCGACAGTCATTATCTGTTTACATCTCTTTTATATTTGGTAAGTTAGTTGTAGTTTTGTGTGCGGACAGGTCTCTGCTGTGATTTTTGAATGAAGAAGGTGGTCTTTTCCCTCCTGCTTTTAGGCGATGTTGGGCCATGAGTGATGACACCTTATTAATCCAACAATGTCTGCAGCAGACTTGTACAAATGCACCAGAGATACAAACTTCCGTGAGATCATCTGACATACTAAAACTTCATACTGTTTCAGCTTATATCGTATGTCCAAAACGTGCTTCTAGTGGAGTGATCGTGTGTGATCTGTGCCTCGGTTTTAAGAAAATGATCTCTGGTCAATAGAACGTCAAGTGATTGGCAGCCAATGCTCACAACATGATCTTTCCCTCGGCAAACACTCGGTGAAAAAGCCAAAGCCATGAATCTTCAATCAGTCTCACCTCCTCTTTCTCCCTGACATCAATTCTGAGCCAGTGACATGGAACAGCGACAGCAAGAAGACGGGAACCTTCACAGATTACATGTCAACCCCTCCGCCTGCAACTTTCTTCGTTAAAAGCCACATTGATGTCATCGTTTTTCGAGGTCCTGCTATCTCTGTTGTGTGCCACTAGGGGCGTGGTCATCGGGGAACGCCATGTTCGTGTTTTGGCAAGACTGGTGGGCTAGTGGGTTGAAGAGTTGTGTGTATCATGGTTTTTGTTATCGTGATTTTCACAATGTAAGACATATGTTTAATTAACTATATGTCACACACACACACACACACACACACCACACACACACACACACACACACACACACACACACACAAACACACACACACACACACACACATATACACACACACATACACACACACACACACCACACGGCGCGCGCGCGCGCGCGTACCACACACACACACACACAACACATACATATATATATATATATATATATATATATATATACACATACACATACATACGTACACACACACATAAACACACACACATAAACACACACACACATACACAGACACAGACATACTCACACATACATGAAACACACACATGTGTGCGCGTGCGCGCGCGCGATCCCCCACACACAGACACACACGTGCCTGCCCACATACAAACATACACACACATGCACACACACAGCACAAACACACACATCAGTGTTCGCGCGCGCGCACACACACACACACACACACAAACACACATACACATACACAAACACACACACACACATACACAAACACAACACACACAAACACACACATGGGCAGACACACACATGCACACACCACACACACACACTCACACACATGCACTCTCACACAAACTCACACACATACACACTCACATAAACACACACACATACACACAAACACACATACACACGCGTAGCACATTACATTTGTGATCACTCATGTTTCATAGTCTCATTTCGTGCGCAACAACAAAGTCATGATTGCATTGTTGTTGTTTGCAATGGTGATGATGGTTATGGTAGTAATGGTGATAGTAGTGGTAGTGAGTGATGGTGCTTTTGATCCATGGTACTAAGTTTCTCCATGTACACTACATACTTGACGCACACATTCACCCGTGACTTGCTGTGGGCTCTTTTAGTATAAATTGTATCTCCACCTTCTGGAAATTCTCTGCTAGAAATTTCCTCTTTTCTGTCACTCTTTGCGTTTGCGTTGTTCCTTTGCTTTCTGTCATTTCTTCCTATTATTTTCTGTCTCGCTGGTCTATTCACCTGTATGTGTTCAATGAAGTCTTACAAGTGAATACAATTTCATCTTCTGTATACGATTACAATTCTAGATATAACAATTAACATTATTTTTAGATGTGTAGATATCATCTTTCTGTTCATTTACACAATGTGCAGTTTAGTCCCTCTATGGGCAAAGTGTAGATGTAAAAACACACAAAAGATTATCTACGATCCTTAAAAATAAAAAAAACATCTCCTCTCCTGTCCTCTCCTCTTCTCATCTCTCACCACATCTCACCTCATTTCGTCTCATCTCATCTCATCTCATTTCATTTCATCTCACCTCATCTCGTCTCATTTCATTTCATCTCACCTCATCTCATCTCATCTCATTTCATTTAATCTCATCTCAGCTTTTTTCATCTCATTTCATCTCATCTCACCTCATTTCATTTCATCTCAATTCACCCCACCTCATCTCATCTCATCTCATCTCACCTCACCTCATCTGATTTCATCTCATCTTGTATCGTCTTGTCATATCTCATCTTAAGTCATGTCATGTCATCTTGATCTCATCTCATCTCATCTCATTTTAAGTAGCCATACCTGTGACAATGTTTCCAACCATTATTGTTTACACCATGATTTGGTTTGTGTAGAAAAATAATTGTGAAGGTAACTTAAGACACAAGGTTTAAAACTTGTCCATTGAAAATGAAAGTAAAGTACAGGTAGGTGGTCCTCAGCCCTGAGAGAGGAAATATGAGAGGGTTGTCTGTCTTGCAATGGTTAGGGACAAAATAAACCACACCCGAGACACAATCAAAAGATCCATTTACCATTCAAGGGCAAACAACCCTATTTTCTCTCTCCTGGGATTGAGGACTATTTACCTGCATTTACTCTTCTTGAAAATGTAATCCCAGACAGTCATTTCTTTTTAGAACTTCAAAAAAAAAAGTCAAAGGAATGATTCAGGTACGGTAAGGTATATTTACAGTAGTCCTAGATTTTAGACGCAACATATGGTAAAAAAAGCCCCCCAAAAAAACTGCAGTTAGGGATTTGATGAGTTCCGGCCTGGTGACATACATAAAAAGAAACGGCACAACTAGCTTTTAGTGGAAGGGGATCAAAGAGAGTGCAGTGGATTTAAGAGCAGACAGGAGAAGGAAAGAGTTCCCCATCCCAGAGGGAAATCAAGCGATGTGCAGTAGTTTTAAGGGGGAGAGATCAGAGGAAGAGGAGGATATTGCCTTTCTTGCTCATGCTACAATGGTTTTGAAAGCAGGAAAAGGGGAGACAGGGGGGGACAGTCATTGTGGGAGCTTGACTGATCTGATGAGTTTACCATTGGTGCAGTTCAGTAGGCCAGTAGGGGGGCGTCCTTTTGTCTGGAAACTCCCTGCATCTGTGTCTTGTTGTACTGACAGTGTTGATGATGGATAGAGAGTTTTGTTTTCATTGGTCCTTTCTTTCTGGCCATCTTTTTTCTTTTGTTTTCATTCGCTCAATTTTCTCTCTCTCTTGATTTTATACATTCTTTGTTGTTTTGTTACATCTTTTATCGACTGAAATGAAGGTTTAATGTCTGTCCACCCACCTGTCTGTCTGTCTGTCTGTCTGTTCTGGCGTCTTGTTGTTTTAACAATGTTGTTTTTTCTTTTCTTTCTGGCCCTCTTTTTCTCTTGTTTTCATTTCTGTCTCCATTGTCTCTTTTTCCCGATTTTATACGTGTGTTTGTTGCTTTGTTGCATCATGATTTTAGCAACTCAGCTTAATAGTTAATGTCTGTTTGTCTGTCTGCCTGCCTGTCTGCCTGTCTGTCTTCCTGTCTGCCTGTTTGTCTGCCGGGCCTGCCTGTCTGTCTGTCTGTCTGTCTGTCTGTCTGCCTGTCTGCCTGCCTGCCTGTCTGTCTGTCTGCCTGTCTGTCTGTCTCTCTGTCTGTCTCTCTGTCTGTCTGTCTGCCTGTCTGTCTGTCTGTCCATCTGTCTGCCTGTCTGCCTGCCTGCCTGTCTGTCTGCCTGTTTGTCTGTCTGCCTGTATGTCTGCTTTCTTTTCTGCCTGTCTGTCTGCCTTTCTCTCTGCCTGTTTGTCTGCCTGCCTGTCTGTCTGTCTGTCTGTCTGCCTGTTTGTCTGCCTGTCTGCCTGCCTGCCTGCCTGCCTGTCTGCCTGTCTGCCTGTCTGCCTGTTGCCTGTCTGCCTGTCTGCCTGCCTGTCTGTCTGCCTGTCTGTGTGCCTGCCTTTCTGCCTGTCTGTCTGCCTGTCTGTTTGTCTGTCTGCCTGTCTGTCGGCTTGTTTGTCTGCCTGCCTGCCTGTCTGCCTGTCTGTCTGTCTGTCTGTCTGTCTACCTGTCTGTCTGTCTGCCTGTCTGTCTGCCTGTCTCTGCCTGTTTGTCTGCCTGCCTGTCTGTCTGTCTGTCTGTCTGTCTGCCTGTCTGTCTGTCTGTCTGTCTGCCTGTCTGTCTGCCTGCCTGCCTGTCTGCCTGTCTGTCTGCCTGTCTGCCTGTCTGCCTGTCTGTCCTGCCTGCCTGCCTGCCTGCCTGCTGTCTGCCTGTCTGTCTGTCTGCCTGCCTGTCTGCCTGCCTGCCTGCCTGCCTGCCTGTCTGCCTGTCTGTCTGTCTGCCTGCCTGCCTGTCTGCCTGCCTGTCCTGTTGCCTGTTTGCCTGCCTACTTGCTTGCATACATGCTTTCCTGTCTATCTGTCTGTCACTGTATGTGTATGAGGGAGAAAAGATCCAGCGACTGTGCCATAGCATCCCTCCTTTCAGTTTCGGGATCGTTAACGATAAACAGCATTAGCACAGCGCGTCCATAGAGTTGTCTGAAGCACCGATAGATTGTGTGTGAACAACGTGACCACTGTTTCCCCATGGACACAGAGTCTGGGACTGACTGCACTGTCAGCACACAGCATCACGTTCACACAGACACGTTTGTTCCATAACAGACCGTTCTCCCTGGACCAATGACGTCAGCCCGCCCAACACCCGGAAATGATTCGTCACCACGCGTGCGCAAATTGGGAGCTAAAAGGATGGCTGGTAAATTAGACTCTGGAGGCTGGACGTTAAGTGAAAAGCCAGGTTCTATTTCCCTTCTCTGTTTATTTTTTGAGGTTTTGCTTATGGGATATTTTCTCTTTAATTTCCAGATTGTGTTTGATTCCGCAAACAATTTAAAGTCTCACCGGTGCAGTGGTGTTGATGTCCATATGCGTCGACAGTGGAACAAGGCATAGAACTGTATGCAGGGATGTGTTAGAACAATTTGTTTTTGGCACTGCAGCAGTTGGTAATTGTCTGTATTGTGTTGCTTCATCTTTCTCCTGACCAGACTGAACGTATTTACTTTGCAAACATGACAGTTGTACTCACATACTACGAAGACTCCCACGTGTTCATTTGTAAATATTAATGCATTATCAGAGTGCACAATCCCTTTATTTAATATGGTATTAACAAACAAAACAAAGTGAACGCAGAGAAGGAAACTCATTTTCTCTAAATACATTTGGTATTTACTTTCCTTAAAGTAAATGTGAGAATATCGTTATAGCTCCAAGACAAGCATAGCAAGTGTTGGTTTCTCTTGCAAAGGTAATAAAAAAATACATACAAAAACAAGCAGACATGTGGAAGCCTCCATGACGTGAGTTCACTTTCATGTTTGCAAATAAAAGCAGAATTTTTGTCGTCTTGTCTTTTGTTGTCTTTATCTTGGCAATGGGAGACCACCTTGCTTTCCCTCTCTTGTGGATGTGGCAGTATACTGGCATTTATGTTATTTAACACTGTGGTTCCTGACAGTCATTGTCTGTTTACATCCCTTTTATTTTTTTGGTAAGTTAGTTGTAGTTTTGTGTATGGACAGGTCTCTGCTGTGATTTCTGAATGAAGAAGGTGGTCTTTTCCTCCTGCTTTTAGGCTGATGTAGGCTATGAGTGATGAAACCCCTCGTTATCAACAATGTCTGCAGCAGACTTGTACAAATGCTCCACAGATACAAACGTCCTTGAGATCATCTGACATACTAAAACTTCTTAATGTTTCAGTTATATCGTATGTCCAAAACGTGCTTTTATGCAGTGATCATGTGTGTTCTGTTTTTTCTTGTTTTCAGAAGATGATTCTTTAGTCATAGAACGTCAGATGATTGGCAGCCAATGCAAAACATGATCTTTCCCATAAGCACTCCGTGAAAAAGCCAGAGCCAAAATCCAATCAGTTCCCTCCCCTTTTTTCCCCCAATCAATTTTTAACCTGACATGGCGGCGACGCAAGAAGACGGAAACTTCGTTTTCATGTAACCCCTCCCCGCATTTTTCCCCCGTTTCAGGCTTGACGCACGATTTTCCAGGTTTGCTATCTCGTTGGGGCCACTGGGGGGCGTGGTGATTGGGGAACGCCTGTTGGTTTTGGGAAAAAGGGGTTTGGGTTTTGGGGGGGTTGAAGAGCTGTTCGTATCAGAGTTACGTGATGCCACAAGAAACAGGTTTATTTAAAAGTATGTAAACACACACCCACACACACACCACCACACACACACACACACACACTCCACCAAAAACCCCAAAATACACACATACACACACAACCACACACAAACACACATTTTAAAACATACCACGCACACCACCATAAAACCACAAGATCATCACTAGTACGCACAAAAAAGCGCGACAAGCATCCCCCCCCCCCCCCCACACAACCAGCCATCTATTTTAAAACATTCATGTTTTCACTCTCAACTTGTACAACTAAAGTCTTTTTGCACGTTTTGTTTTTTGTGGTTAGGTGTGACATAATGATGAAAAGGGGGATGATGTGGTGTTTTACCATGATCCAAAATTAACCGTGTCACAAATATTCTTTCCCCAAGTTTTAAAAAGAATTTTAATTGCCCCAAAAAACTCCCCGCTTTTGTGAATTAAAATTTGAAAGAACAGAGAAAAATTAAATGTTAAGGGTGGTGCCCCTTTCATTTTTTTTTGGGGTTAATGCATGGTGAATGAATGGGGTTGTTTTTTAAAAAAAATCAAAGGGTTTTTCACGCAGTCCTGGGTTTTAAATGAAATAATTTTTTCATAAAAAAGTAAAAATGAAAAAAAAAAAAAAACCAAACAAACCGAATTTTTGAAAGCTTTTTTTCCTTTGAAATTTTATATTGTGACAGTCATTATTTAAACGAGTGGTTTAGGAAATATGTTAACCCCGGGAAAAGAGTTTTTTGAGGGGGTTTTTTTGTTTTGCCTTTTTCTTTTTTATTTATGATTTTTTTAAGGATTGTTATTTCAGGCTACAATTTATCTTTGTTTAGTGTATTTTTCTAGATAAAAAAAACAACATAATTTTTAAAAGTTAAGTGTTATTTTCTTTTGATTTCTGAAATGTGCAGTTTTTTCCCTGTACGGCAATGGTGAGAAAAAAACGTTCCCCAGATCCACAAATGAAGCATCTCATCTCATCTCATTTTTTCATTATCTCCCCACCTATCCATCTCACCCATTTCATTTCCCCATCCACGCACCTCATCTGATTTCATTCTTCATTTATCTCTTTTTGTTCGTTTGTCACATCTCTCTCAAGTTTTGTCGTCATTTCATCTTAAATCCAAAACCCGGAATTTTCCAACCTTATTTTTATACATGATTTGTTTTCTGAGAAAAAAACTTTTAAGGAATCAAGGAACAAGGGTTTTAACTTGGCCTTAAAAAAAGAAGAAAAAGTAAGGGAGGGGCCCACCCGAAAAAGGAGAATAGCAGGGTTGTCTGTCTTGCAATGGGGGACAAAAAAACAACCCAAAAGGACACAACTAAAAGATCCTTTCCCCTTTTAAGGGGGAAAAACCTTTTTCTCTTCCGAGATAGGATATTTTTCCCCTTTTCTCTTCTTTAAAAGTAATGACATTCATTTATTTTTTTTTAAAAATTTAAAAAAAGAAAGGAATTTCGGGTTTTTAAGGGATATTTCGAAAAACCAAATACGGGAAAAAAATTTCAGTTTAGGGTTTTTGGGGTCCGGCCTGGGGCTAAAAAGGAAAAGGCATGACTGGTTTTGTGGAAGGGGGGCAAAGGAGTGCAGTGGATTTTAAAGAAAGGAGAAATAGGGTTCCCCTCCCAAAAGAAAATCAAAAAGATGGCAGTAGTTTTAAGGGGGGAAAAAGAGGAAAGTAATTTTTAATTACAAAAATTTTTTATAGGCCCAAAATTTTTAAAACAAAAATTTAAGGTGAAGAGACACCACGAAGCCCACGCACGCACCACCCGCACGCACCACCACCGACGCACCACCACACACACCAACACACAACACCAAAAAAACACGCTGGTATAAATGGGAGAAAGAATAAAACAATAAAAGCAAGAAAAAAAAAAAGGAAAATTTAAGGCATAGCATATACAATTTAAATTTAACCATGTATTCCCCCCGAGCGGAGACAGGCTGCGAGGGGGGGGGGGGGGGGGGGTTTAGTGGGTTAGGATTTTTGGGGGGAAAAAGGGGAGTTTTTTGAGCGGACTTGAAGGAGACAAAATATTGCGGGACAGAGAGGAGTTTGTTCCAGGAGAGTGGGCCAAAAAGGAAGGCTCGGGACCAAGGATTTAGTTAGGCGTGGAAAACGAAAAGCGGGTCGAGGGGGAGGGAGGGCGTGGGGAAAAAGTTCCCAAATAGGTTTCGGGAATCGGGGGTGCTTTTTTTAAAGGGTTTTGTAGCACAGGGGTCTAGTTTTTTTTTGAGCCTTTGAACAGGGAGCCAGTAATTTGCCAGGAGAGGAAAATGTGGCGCTTTTTTCTTTTTTAGTACAAGGGGGGAGGATATTCCTTTTTCCTCATGCTACGATTTTTGAAAACAGGAAAAGGGGGGAAAGGGGGGAAAATATTTGGGGAAGCTTTTGAAATTTATGAGTTTTCCATTGGTGAGTCAATAGGCCGTAGGAAAAACCCCTTTTGTCTGGGAAACCCCCACTGTTCTTGTTGTATTGACATGTTGATAGGATAGAGGTTTTGTTTTCATTGGTTTTTTTTTGTCCCCTTTTTCTTTTGTTTTCATTCGCTCAATTTTCTCTCTTCTTGATTTTATCTTCTTTGTTTTTTTTACACTTTTTTGACTGAAATGAAGGTTTAAGTCGTCCACCCCCTGTCTGTCTTTTTGCTCTTGTTGTTTTAACAAGTTGTTTTTTTTTCTTTTGGCCCTCTTTTTTCTTTTTT
>JAPXFY010007595.1:0-10506 GCA_030674185.1 Monoplex corrugatus | reverse complement strand
GCCTTTGGGCCCTTCATTTCTGTCCCCCAGTGCCGCTTTCTCTCCCCCCTCGGCCCCCGCCATGGACTTAAAAAACTAAATATGTCTATTTAACGCTCAGTCAATATGAAAGGATGGAAAACCCAGATGTCATTGCCGATTTCATCTCAGATGGCATGTTGCATTGCATTTCTCATGAGCATGGTTTAACCCCCCTTACCCATGAACCCATACTTGCGAGTTCCTCCGTTTGGTTACAGGCTTTTTTTCAATCGCCCATAGAGGTGGCGGTATCCCCATCATCTACAAAAAAACTACTCCTTTTCCGCCTTTTTTCCCAGTTTCTGCTTTCTCCCATCCTTTTTTGGGAGCACGTTGAAGAAACCCCCCATCCACCCCTCACCCCCTCACCTTTCTGTGTCTATCGACTCCACCTAGCTCTGCCCCAAAAAATACACACCACGTTTCTCTCTGACTTTGACCCCAACTACTTCACCCCTACTGCCTCTTACCTGGGAAAATTTATCATTTAGGGGAATCAATGTCCACTATGACAACATCACCCTTATGACACGTGATTATATCAACTTGCTGTCCAACACAAAATGACTCAACCAATTTTTTAACCCAACCCCTCAAAATGGTCCACTCTTGACGGTATTCTCGTGATCACCACAATTTTAGCTACTGACAACGCTTTTTTTTTTCCCCGTCTGACTTCAGCCCTTCCATTGACCTCTTCAATTTTTTGTTGTCTTGCATTTTCCTCTTCCCGTACCCGGCCCCAGTAACTCGACGAAAACTCCCAAATCTATCGACCTCTCCACTTTTCATCTGATGCTTCCCCTCTCTTTGAAAAGTCATTAACCTTGCGATTTACTTTTTACTCTCTCCCCCCATTTCTGGGCACTCATGTCCAGCCCCAACCCTTTTTTTTACATGGGGGCCCCCCTACCCCCCGGGTCACTCATGAGTCGCCTTGCAAAAAAGTGCCGCTGCAGAGCAGAGCACCCTGGGGCAAATCCAAATCACGTCAAAAATCAACTTTTCCAGCTCTAAAACAAAAAAATCCACCCCCACTGATCTGCAAAAACAAGCTTTTTCCCAAACCAAAATCCTGAAAGCCTTTTAAAAAACTCTTTTAAACATGAAACTCTCCTTTCCACGAAAAGATTTACCTCTCCCAACAAAACACAGTGAAGAAAAATCCCCTTGAAATTTCCAAGTACATCACCCCCACAATACAAATTCGTGAAAGGTTTGGGGCAGGACACCCTGTCAACCCTACCCACCTGACCCTTCCTTCTCTGGGGAAAACCTCCCACTACTTTTACCCCCGTCTCACAAAAAGAAATTCTCAACAAAAAACATGTGATCCATGTCGTTCAAAACCTGCGAATGGATCCTCTTCCAGGTTCTCTCTACTCCGACGTCTCCCTACTGTCCTCTCTTCATCATGACATCATAAACACTTCTCTTCAAACGGGAATCTCCCAGATTCTTTCAAGTTGCTAAACTTTCACCCTGTCCTAAAGAATTACATTTAGACCCCAAATGACTGAAAAAAACTACCGGCCTATTTTAATCTTTTTTTTCTTTTCAAGTCCTTGAAAAAATTGTCTCAACAGCCTGTCGCCTGTTGCCCAAAAATTCCTTTAATATTTCCCGTTGCCTCCGCCAGGCCACAGCACTGAAACTGCCCTACAACATTTCAACAATCTCCCCCTTGAAAATGATACTGGAAAGTCCTCTCCCTTAACTCCTTGATCTGTCTGCAGCCTTTGATGCCCTTGATCTGGTATTCTCCTCTCTAGACTCCTCATACTTTTGGATCTTGACATGCTCACTCTTGGTTCACTTCATATCTATCTAAAGAAAACAAACTGTTCTCATCAAGGGCACTTACTCTAAACCTGAACCTGACCTGTGGGTTCTCAAGGTCTGTCCTTTCCCCTGTTCTTTTCACTCTTTACCCCCCCCCCTGTCCACCATCATCAATTCCCACTTTTTAAAACACCACTTCTATGCTGAGACACCCAACTTAAAGAGGGGGACTCACTGAAAATATACAGCGCCCTTGACTCGCCCACTGACTTTTTATTCGGCATTAAAAAATGGATGACATAAATAAACTTCAGTTTAAACGGGACAAGGCAGAAGTTATCCTCATTGGCACCGTCAGAAACTTTTCGCTCCTCCTCTTTTCTCCCATTATGTAACACATCAGTCCCAAATTTCGATTCGCAAAAAAACCTTTGGTGTCTACCTTGCTCTACCCTCCCCCTTGAACAACTTTGTTCTAAAAACTCCCAGATCTTTGCTACTAAAACCCTCCATGTATAAGCCTGATCGGGAAGTATCTTTCTATCGAAACATCTGCAAAACTCGCCCTTCCTTAATTGCTGGCATTGGACTATTGCGTTCACTCCTGTTGGCTTCCTGCTCCAACATTCACACCCTACGGCGCATCAAAACAATCCCCTCACCCCTTTGTACTAAAAAGAAAGCCTGACCCCTCTTTTCCTCTCCTGGCACACCTTCACTGGCTCCCTGTATTAAAGGACTACAGTAAAATAGACAACCCTGTGCTCAAAAAACCTCAATTTTAAAACAGCCCAATACTGTCAAACCTATTGAGATCTATGTTCCCCCATGTCCCTCCGCTCTGCTCCGATCCCCTATTTTCGCTTTCCCCTCACTAAAACTCAAAACCCTTGGGCCCCTGAGCCCTTTTAGTTTTGGTCCACTCTCCTGGAACAAACTTCCTCTCTCGTCCATCAGCAAACCCACTTTTTCTCCTTCAAGTCCACATCAAAACCTCCTTTTTCCTCTGCATTAAAAACCTGCATCACTGAACCCCCACTGCAGCCTGTTCCACTCGATGTGGAATCCCTTGTTTTAAAATTATTTGATATAATATGTTCGTATAATTTTTTCCCCTTTTTATACCATGTGTTTTGGGTGTGGTTGTGTGTTTGTGTGGTGGTGTGTGTGTGGGTGTGTGTGTGTGTGTGTGTGTGTGTTGTGCCCGCCCAAAAAATGATTTTCATTTATTTTATGTATGTATGCACAGCCAAAGGGGATTTTTTTCACTGGGAAAGGGTTTTCATCATGTTTTCGGGGAGATCATAAACATGTCATCCCTTTTTCCCCACTAGGGGACTTGTTCGGGAAACCGTAAAACCCAGGACATTTCCATTTAAGCCCCCCCCGTTTACAGATTGCCTTCCCTTGTTGTAGGCAGCTGAGGCTTTTTTTAATCACTGGGGGGGGGGGGGGGGGGGGGGGATGGTCTGTGATACGTCATGTCTATTGTGTGATTTTTTTTTGTTTAAAAAAAATTTGTGAAAAATATATTTGTCCAAAAATTTCCTTTTTTTTTTCTTTTTTTTTTTTTTAGTGAAAGGGGGGTGTTGAGCTGATAGTCTTTCTACTCTAGTTAAACCCTTAGCGAGCTTGACAGTAACCTACACAGTGTGCTTATGTTGTAGGGTGAGGGAGTCAAAGGGTTCAGTTTTGCAATTTGGTGGATAGGGTGGGGGAGTCAAAGGTTAACTTTTAGGCATGCTCAGTGAATCACCCCAGTAGTCGGACAATCTAAACTGCACACTACGCACGCTTCTGATCACCCTCGTGTACTCACCCCTACAGAGCGCGCGCGCGCGTGCACACACACACACCCACACACACACACACACAAAACCACACGCCACACACACCACATACACACTCACACACAAAATTTCACACCAACTCAACATCCACACTCACACACAACACACACACACACACACATTCACACGCACCACCCACCGTACGAACCTCCACAACACACACACACACACACCACACACACACCACACACGCTAAACACTTCACCTACACTCACCACTCACACACTCACACCACACCCCAACCAACACACACGTACAAAATCCTCCACAACACAACACAACACACATACCACACACACACACACTACACACCACACACACACCAACACAACACACAACAACACACACACACACCACCTCACACTCATACACATACAAACACGCACGCACAAAAGCACACACTACGCACACTGTGTCACATCACACACAGACAGGGAGAGAGAGACACCACACGCACACACATAAGAGAAACACATGCTCACACACACACACACACACCACACACTCACACAAACACACCACCACAACACCACACACACACACCACACAACACACCACCAAAGAACGAACGAACGAACACACGCACGGTAGTGCGCTCAATACACACCACACAATTATGGGGGTTTTGCGAAAAACCGCAACCACTCTCGTTTGAAGGAAATGTTGTGACAACTGGGGGGAAATTTTTAAAACGAATTTGATACTTTTTTGACGTGCATAGGGCGAAAAGAATGATCACACTTGTGCATACATCCTGCTCTATTTAGCTGGCAAAGAAGATAGAGACTCATTTCTCCAAACTGTTTAAAACAAGCCTTGGGTGTTATTTATCACGAGGGGAAGGTTAGAAGCCGCGTCCGTGATCAATGTCCACTTTAACGGGCGTCGCTAGCAAGATTTTTTCCCGAAGTAACACCCAATAAAAATTGGGCGTGTTGGTTAGGGTTTGTGAGTTTTCGCATACTCACGCATATGGTGTCCGATGTCATCTCGAGTGAGAGATACTTTTTTAAAAGGGGTTTGTAATTCGCTGAATAGTTTTTCAAATGAGGGGAAACCCTAAATGTCACACTCAACAACCAACAACGATTTGGTTGGACGGCTTCCGGGGACAGTTTTGTTCCGTGACGTGAGATTAAAATGATGAGTCAGAAAACGAGTCTGAAAAAACGTCTTATTTTGGGGTTTGTTTTTTTGTCGTTGCTTTTTCCAACTCAGACACACGCACTTCTTCTCTCAAGTATCTGTGATTGCTCGTGCTTGTCTCTGGCTCCTGAAGCGATTTCCCATTGAGGGGTTTGATGATTTTTCCGCAAGTGATTGACAATCGTCCCGTAAAAGGGGACACCTGTGAATTGATATGCGGTGTGTGTGTCTGCTTCCCACCCATCCCCCGAAATGTCGAGGGGGACCAAGGGATCGTTCTTTGTTTTAAAATTTGTGTTGGATGATGTTTTGTTTTTTTTGGGATCCTTTAAAGCCATTCTGGCGTCGTCGTATTTATCTGTGTATTGAGGTCGGAACCCTGTCTCTCTTTTAGGGATGATGGGGATTTTCCGTGGGCATGTCTTGCATGGGGCAATACGGTAAAGCGGGGTTGGATCATACATTAAATTAGTTTGACAGGTTTGGATGGATATCATAAATAAAGGGTTTTATTTTTCGGGGGTCCCGGTGAAAATTAATGGTGGTCCCCCTACGACTTTGTCTCGTATAAGTCTGTGAATGTCTTGTCGTTTGTCTCGTAGAGGAGAAAAACGTCAGGGGGAAGGGGTGTCTGAACAGGTTTATTCGGTGATCCCCGGAAACCCGAAATCCCGTCTTTAAAAAGGTTTTGTTTAGGAAGAATGATATCAATTGGGGTTTGCGAGCCTGGGGGAAAAGGGCCCCCACGTCTTTGTTGTTATCCAAAACAAAACATCTTTGAGAGAGGTCTGTTATGTCCTGTCCACATGTTTGAATTGTGTGTAATCGTTTCCGTAGTTTGGGGTTTTTTGGGCGGTGCGAAAAACACTGTGTTGGGGGAGACGTTTCTCGCAGTATATCTAGACTGGTGATATTTCATAAAAGAAATGTCTCTTTTCTTCCGTGACATCGAAAGCTTTCAGGTATTTGGTATGAAAACCCTGGTGCCAGAAATTAAAAATATCAAAAAATTTTAGTTTCCAGTGGGAGACCAAATACCCGGGTTTTTTCACTTTACTACTAATTTAGAGTGTTGTTGTCATCAGCAGCAGCGCAGCGCCCTCGCAGCAGCATCTCATTGTCAGTCACGAAACCGGGGCGAATGAGGGTAGGGTTTGACCATTTAGATCGTAGTTGGACGAATGAAAACCTACCCCGGGAATTTCGTGGGGTAAGTCTTCTAGTTTGTTCCGGGGGGGACTTTGGTGGGTATGTGAGTGTTTCCCGAGTCGACCCCCAAAGCTCTAAATAGAGAATGTATCCCCCAAAAAGTTCTCTGGGTAGCGGTAAGAGTGTTGAATTGTTTTCTAGTAACGATCAGGAATTTAAAGATCATTTGGGGGTCTCCTTCACTAGGGGAAAAACTAGGCTCTTCAAACCAGGGACGTTAGAACCACAGAGAAGACAGAGGATTGTTGCGGTAACGGGAGTGTTTGAATCGGTTTTTTTTTTTCTTTTCTTTTTATTTGTTGGGGTAAGTCGTCGTCTAAAAAAAAAATTTAAAGTCAAAAGTAGCTTGTAAAGGAAGATGAAGTCTATGTCTTCGAAATTCCTACCTGTCCAGTTCTTGGGAAAATGGATTTTGGAGGGTTAAAACCACGCGTACCTTTTTTTGAGAGACTACCCCGACAAGTGTTCTATGTTTTCAAAATGTTGTTGTAGAAACCCAAAATTTCCACTGGCTGCAAGCCAACGGTTCCTTAAAATTGTTTATTCTTTGTGTACATGAAGTGATAATTGTGGGCTAAGAGTCTGAGAGTGTCGAATGTTTGTAGTCTTGCGTCGAAGGGGAGTAAAACAGGGGGGTGATTTGGGGGTGTAAACTCGAAAACATCCCCGTTTAATTTGAAAAATTGGTTTTTATAGAAACCCAAATCTAAGAGAATGATACCCCCGAAAAGAGGAAGAGGAGGGTGATCCGCCATTTTGATAGAGTCTTTGTCTATGTTTGGGAGAGTGAAGAAAGCACCTGGGGGTAAGGGCCAGACAACGAAAAAAACGGATTATCTGTATAAGGGAAGAATGATGTTCTTTCTTGTAAAATTGCGAAAGCGTTGTTTGATGAAATCAGGCAGTTTACTCCCCATGCACAAACTGATAGGGAAAAATTGGAAGGGGTTGAAAAGAAAAAAGTAGCCATGATACTCTGCACGAAATAACGAAGCCTGGTTTTCTTTTTAACCCGTTGAGAATGTCTTTTCATTCAATCATCTAGAAAAGAAAGGAAAAACTTGTTTCGAATTTTCAGACGCGGTTATCCAAACCCGTTTATTTTATGAGAGGGTTGAAAAAAAAACAGCTGGTTGGTTTTCTTTTCTTTTAAGGGAAAATGCGAAAAATTAAACTTGAACGTTTTTCCATTTTGGACTATTATGGGTTTGGATCCCAAAAGTGAGAGTGCACAGACGCACCCTTTCCCTTCGGAATGGGGTTTTATACTGTTCCAAAGTTTTCATTTGTCTTTAATATTGGAAAGGGAAATGATCTAACAGCCTTTTTTCTCATCATCATGACCAATTCCGTTCGTTTGGGAAGGAGGGAATCAGATCTTTTTTCCCGGGGCTTGCGTCCAATTTTCCGTTTGTTTGGGGGGGGTGAAGGAAAAGTCTTTTGTCATTGTTTGGGGTGTTTTGTTCCGGCGTGGGTTTTTTAAATGCTGTGTCAAAATTTTCCCCCCTCACGAAGCCTTTGTTGCACTGGTGGATCAAGGGCAACATTTTTGTGTGTTTTTCTTTGATGTGTTTTATTTTATTATCTTTGTTTTTTTAAATTTTTTCCCAAATAAGAACGGTGGGGGATCGTTTTTTTTTGTCGATTGTTGTAGGCGATTTTGTATATGCGTCAATTTTTAAATTTCCGTGTCAAAAAGTTTCTTTCCTCATGAAAACCTTTTTTTGATTGGGGGCTCAATGAAAAAAATTTTCTTGGTGTTTTCTTTGTATGTCTGATTTTATTATCTTTGTTTGAGATATTTTCCCAGATAAGAACAGGTGGTATCGTTTTTTGTAGTCTGTAGGCATTTTGTATACGCGCCACGTATGTTTTTATGTTTTTTGACTCAGCCATCTGTAATAAATAAAAAAAAATAGAATTATGAAAAAACACATACACACGTAAATTAAAAACACTCACACACACTCACACACACTCCACACCTCACACCACTCACACACAACACACACACACACTCACACACACTCTCCCACACACACCACACACACACCACCACACACACAAACACACCACACACCACACCACCACACACACCCCACACACATGTGGTATTTAAATGGATGAACGTGTGCGTCACCACAAAAATTTTGTGTAATTTTTTGTGTGTATTTTCAAGTTTATTTATGACATAATTTAAATCAGAAATTGTACTGGGAACAAACAGTTGCAATACGAATAGAAAACAATGTAAGTTCTTTCAAAATATCAAAGAGGAGTCAGACAGGGTTGTGTTTTGTCACCAGATCTGTTTTCCCCTTTACAGAGAAAACATCACGAGAAACCTAGAAGAAGACCCTGGAGTAAAGGTTGGGGGGAAAATGATAAACAACATTCGATATGCAGATGACACCGTGCTAATTGCAGAAGTGAAAGAGACCTACAAAACCTTTTTAAATTTATACTAGAAATAGAAAGCAAAAGTAAGGGGCTGGAACTAAACAGCAGGAAGACTAAAGTCATGGTGATCATTTAAAAACATGAAATCCCCTCATTCAAAATAACAGCAAATGGCAAAACCTTGACACAGGTTGTAAAATTAAAATACCTGGGAACGATCATTTCATCAGACGGCAGATGCACATCAGAAATTGCCGGCAGAATCGGCCAAGCCAAACAGCATTCAAGAAGATGACAAGCTTTCCTTACCAACAAATGCCTATCAATTAACATCAGGAAGAGAGTTCTTGAATGTTATATAGAACCAGTACTGTTGTACGGATGCGAGGCGTGGACAGTCAACAAACACAAGCCAGAACAAGATTGAGACAGCCGAGATGTGTTTCTAAAAAGAATGTTGAGGGTTCCATGGACAGCAAAGAAGACAAACAAGACAGTCTTGATGGAGGCAGACACAAGTAGATCACTCATAAGGAAGATTAGGAAAGACAGGCAACATTTATAGGCCATTTTATGAGGAAGGGGGATTTGGAGCACTGGTCACGGTGGGAAAAGCTGGAGGGAAAGAGAGCACCGGGTAGACCCAGGGAGAAAATGCTGGACGGACTTGCAAAATGGCTGGGGATGGGGAGGGGGGGAGAGATGCTAGGGGCAATGAGAGATAGAGGCAGATGGAAGTCCTGATCGCCAACGCCCTGCAGCAGGGCACCTGATGATGTTTACATATATATACGGTAATATTGTGCATTTTACCTCCAATGACCATATCACACCGATTGTCGGTACAATTTACACGATTCATATAACAATTATTTATTTGTTCTAAAATGTCGCAGTTGCATACTAAAGACATTTTTTTTCTCTCTATCTCTCTCACTCTCTCTCGCTCGTACCCTTTCTGCCTCAGTACACAAACTAAAATAAAGAAACTCTCTCTCTTTCTTTTTGTCGTTTGCGCCGTCTGTTGTCTGTCTCTCTCTCTCTCTCTCTCTCTCTCTCTCTCTCTCTCTCTTTTCATAATAACAATTTATAAGCAACACCATACGAAATAAAAACAAACCATGTCATTTTTTTATATTTTTTTTAAAATTTTTTAGATTATGTTAAGGTACATATATATGTTATAGTTTTCCCCTAAAAGAGAGATAGATGTCACTCAAAAGTCTCTAAGCCTATAAATTTCATTCTCTCCCTCCCCATTCTCATTCAACCCCTCCCTTCCCTCTGCTCCTTTCTGCTGCCCCTTTCTTCCCCCTCCCCCTTTCCCCTCTTCTCTCTTTCTCTCTCGCTCTCTCTCTCCTCTCTGCCCTTTTTTTATGTGTCATTCTAAACTGTACGTAAATCACTAAGGGGGGAGGCTTAAATAACACCCTGTGCCTGGACTTTTCCCCCTCTTTCCAAAAACATCCAACTGTATGGTTATTACAAATTATATACACAAAAGTTCAGCCAAAGCACAAAAAAGCTAATTATATACAAAGGCAAACGATACACAAAATAAAATAGAAACATGCACATTTGATCAGATACTAAAATAAACATCTCGTCCAATATCACTCATAGTGAAAAGACGTTAAATCAAAAAATAAACGACTAAAATAAACAAACCTGACGCTTCACATAAACATCAGGTACTACAAAGACTGTTGTTAAACACTACAAAGTCACTCGTTTTGGGTTTAAAAACAAAAAAAGTATGTATATACACAAGTTTAACCAAAAACACAACAAATCTAAACGATACACGAAATAAGAAAAAGAAAAGATGAAAAAAAAAACAACAGACACATCATTTCATTATCAAAATAACACAAACAGCAATTTTCACAAAGACTGCTTTTCACAACACCACAAAAGTCACTCGCGCTTGGCTATTGTTTTTTTCCAACCCTTTTTTTATTTTTTTTTGGGCCATCGCCGTTTAAATTTGTCCATCTAGTTCCATTTGATTTAAACAGATCCCTTTCCTGGTAGGGTAAGTTTTTTTTCCTCCCCCCCCACAGCATATCTGGGATAGAATAAAGGGGGCGTTTTTTTC
>JAPXFY010007594.1:0-10507 GCA_030674185.1 Monoplex corrugatus | reverse complement strand
TCTGTGGTTATTTGCGAGGCATCTGGGATTGTAACTTGTCTTAGACGGGCATGCTCACGCTGAAACAAAGATAGTGTCTGATCGTCTAGCTTCAATTGCTCACTTAATTCGTACAAAAGTTTTTCAGGAACGTCATCAGGGAGCCCTAGGCCAGGGTCACACCACACAGTCTTGTACTGATTGTCCTTTGAATATGTCCACAGGTATCGAAAGTTGTCTGCAATTCTGTCTATGCAGATGTCCTGAAGTCTTCTGATGGTGCTCATATTGTTTATTGGTCCTGCACAACATGGGAAGTTCAATGGTTATAGAGAATTTTGTTTCAGATTCATATTTCATTGATGTATGAGAATATTAACAAACAAAAAGTCATCTTCACATTTTCTTAATCATAAAAAGCCCAGAAGAATAATTTAGCAAGCTAGCAACTTGAATCCTAGTGGTTGGTGACCACATGAAGACCTACCTATACAATTAAGGATTCATAAGGATGATGTTATCACCTTGTCCAGTCTGAGTAACCAATTAAATATTCAACATCAGTAAACATGTTTCTTTTATCATTGACTTATCAAACGCAAAAAAAAACAACAACCAACAAACAAAAAACAACAACAACAAAAACCAATCATACAGCAAATCCTGTCACAGTTGAATTTCGACACCATCTTGTATCTAGGCCTACATGAAAAAATCTGATCACAAAACACACACACACACACACACACACACACACACACACACACACACACACACACACACACACCACATACACACACACACCACATACACACACACAACACACACACAACACACACACCAACAATCACCAAAATATGGCTTTTGTCCTGGCTTCAATCAAGTCAGCAATGCTGCTAGATCTTCACTAAGATAGCTATGAATGATTATGGTTTTAAAATCATGTGACACATAACCCATGAACCATGTCAAGAAGCGCGTCTTCTAATGAAAGAATTATCAATGCCTGTAACTCTGCTACGTAATGCACCACTCACAAACTTTTATTTCTAGTTTTATTTCTCTATTCATATCAGAAAAAAAGAACACCTGGTCACAACAGGAAAGCTGGAGGGAAAGAGAGCACCAGGTAGACCCAGGAGAGAATGCTGGACGGACTTGCAGAGTGGCTGGGGATGAGGAGGGTGGGGGAGATGCTGGAGGTAACGAGAGATAGAGATGGTTGGAAGTCCATGGTCGCCAACGCCATGCTGCAGGGCAACTGATGATGAAGATGATGATGTATAAAGGCCTAATTTCACGTGACAAGTGGGGCATGGACACAGACTGAACTGAACATGTGGCTGTAAGGTCACCTGTTTCAGGTATCCCCCTAGGAAATCAGTCTGGGACAATCATCATCATCATCATCATCATCATCATCATCATCATCATCATCGCCATCATTGTCATCTCTCTCTGTTTCTTTCTCTCCATCCCTCCCTCTCTCTCTCCCTCTCTTTCTCTCTCATGACTCATCCCATGTGTATGTCGCTCTGTGTGCTTGTCTCTGTCTGTCTGTCTGTTTGTCTGTCTGTCTATCATTCTATCTGTCTTTGTCTCTGTTTCTCTGTGGCTCTGTTTCTGTGTCTCAGTCTCTGTCTCTCTCTCTGTCTCTCCCCTCTCTCTCTGTCTCTCTCTGTCTCTCTCTGTCTGTCTCTCTGTCTGTCTTTAACTTCTTCCCCATTTCCCCCCATTGTGTATGGGTCACTGGCCTTCACAATAAACCACGTGTCAGCACCACTGACAATGTCTTTCTCTCTCAGTATCTGTCCCTCTGTCTCTCTCTCATTGTCTCTGTCTCTGTTCTCTGTTTTGTCTCTGTATCTGTCTGTCTGTCTCTCTTTTTTTCTCTCTCTCTCCCCTTTCTCTTTCTCTCTCTCATTTTTTCCTAACATTCCCCTGTGTCAAATAGCATATACACAAGTAACATATTTCGTATTTTATTTATTTAAATAAGATATTTTAGTCCCCTCTCAAAAAAGGCTGGATGAAGCAGTAAAGCATGTGTAGTGTTTATCTGTCATCCTTGGAAATAAACACTGAACTTACCTTACTTATCTTATCTTGGCTTGTCTGTATCTCTCAGGCCTGATTGATGCCAGGCTATATTGTGAAAGGAAGTATACAGTATAATCAGTCACACAGACTCAATCCACATTGGAACTCCATAGAGTCATAATTACCATCCCCATCATCGTCATCACCAAAGCATTGTGAAAAATTGTCCCAGACATTGTGATCACTGAAATGGTGTAGAAACTAGAAAACTAATCACACAAAGAAAACGTTAAGTAACATGTTACGTAATCCCACGTAACAGTGAGGACCCCCCCCCCCCCCCTGAAAAAAAGCGACTGGGACAATTTGAAGTGGGTACTACTTTAGTACTTATATCCACCGTCTCACATTACATGCCTGAGTCATTCAACTAAGATGTGGAAAGTGGAGTGACTCTTTTACATCAACACAAACAATCCCCTGGACAAGAACTTTGGATGCAAAGGGGAAGTCACCCACTCACTACATCACCACTACACGTATTCCAATGAAGTTAGTACATGTACAGTTAGCTCTTATTGCCTATATATATAACATAGCTGTGTGTGTATATGTGTGTGTAAGAGTGTGTGTGCGTGTGTGTCTCTGTGCTTGTGTGTGTCACAGTGTGTGTGTGTGTGTTGTGTGTGAGTGTGTGTTGAGTGTTGTTATGGTAGATGTGTGTGTGTGTGTGAATTATGTGTGTGTAAGAGTGTGTGTGTATATGTGTGTGTAAGAGGGTGTGTGTGTGAGTTGTGTTAATTGTGTGTGTAAGAGTGTGTGTGTGTATATGTGTGTGTAAGAGTGTGTGTTGTGTAAGTGTGTGTATATGTGTGTGTAAGAGTGTGTGTGTATAGTGTGTGTAAGAGTGTGTGTGTGTGTAATGTGTGTGTAAGAGTGTGTGATAGTGTGTGTGTATAGAGTGTGTGAAGTGTGTGTTGTTGAGTGTGAGTGTGTGTATATGTGTGTGTAAGAGTGGTGTGTGTGAGTGTGTGTGTATATGTGTGTGTAAGAGTGTGTGTGTGAGTGTGTGTGTATATGTGTGTGTAAGAGTGTGTGTGTGTGTGTTAGTGTGTGTAGATGTTGTGTATGTGTGTGTAAGAGTGTGTGTGTTGAGTGTGTGTGTATATGTGTGTGTAAGAGTGTTGTGGTGTGTTTGTGTGTGTGTGTAAGTGTGTGTGGTGGTGGTGTGTGTTGTGAGTGTGTGTGTGTGTGTGTGGTGTGTGTGTGTGTGGAGTGTGTGTGAGTGTGTGTGAGTGTGTGTGAGTGTGTGTGAGTGTGTGTGAGTGTGTTGATGTGTGGTGTGTGTGTAGTGTGTGTGAGTGTAGTGTGTGTGTGTGTGTGTGTGTGTGTGTGTGTAGTGTGTGTAGTGTGTGAGTGTGTGTGTGTGTGTGAGTGTGTGAGGGTGGTGTGTGTGGTGTGAGTGTTGAGTGTGTGTGTATCAGTGTGTCACAGCGTGTGTATGTGGTGTGTGAGTGTGTGAGTGTGTGTGTGTGTGTGTGTGTGTGTGTGTGTGTGTGTGTGTATCGGTGTGTAGTGTGTGTATCAGTGTGTCACAGTGTGTGTATGTGCATCTCTCAAAACTTAGAGGGAAAACTGCAAAAAGTTCTCTGTTGTTACTGTGTATGTTATGGTTTATCTGGATTTTTTTCTGCTGTAATGTACTGTAATTGCGTGCAAGGATTAGTGATATGACAGGTCCAATGGGACCCAATACTACTATCCTGAGTAATGAAGACCAGCCACATATATATGTATTAGACAAGAGGAAGCAACTGTTTCTTAGGGTGATTATTTGTGAATTTTGATGACCAAAAAAAGTCAACAAGTAGGGGGCTAATCAGATTTACAAATGCACATCACATTACTTTTGATTTTAGTGTATGGGGTGCATGTTCAGTACTTACGCAATTCTACAAAGTACTATTCATGAATATAAAACACAATGCATTCAAAAAATTAGTTTTAGGGGTAATGTACAGTCAACACAAGACAACATCAGCAGGCAGAAAATATGTCTGTCTGCGCTTTCAATAGCTGTCTTGGTAAGTTTTGTTTCCATTGTTGTCATGAGTCTTCTGTGGTGGAATGAACACATTGAACCGTATCTAGATCTTCATTTTAGAAGCACCACCACTACTACTTCTAATACTCGCTCAACCATCTCTGTGATAAGTTTGATCACGCCTATTTGTTGATGCACTTGATAGTAAACCGTCATGCAGACCGTCAGAATCTTTGCCAATTACTGATTCTACATTTAGCCTAGGCTATATTATTATAACCATGTATTTATCTCTGCTCCTAGTAGACACATGTTCTTTATTGCTGACTCATCCAACGCCAAAACACGTTAAACAAAACCTATCAGAGTTGTATCTCGATGCCATCTGATGTCTTGATAGATCATCTATATTATATTATTTTCAAAAACCGCTGATCACAAAACTCAAAAAGATCGTCAGAAGATCACATTTTTCCCAGCTTCAATCACATCAACAACAGTGCCACATCTCTACTATGATAGTGATGAATGTTTATCAGTTCAATCATGTGTTATGTGCGATTTATGATTCATGCCAAGCAGGACGTCTGCTAATAAAAGATTTACAAGTGTCTGAAAATCTGCCACCTGATGCACCACTCATAAACTTATTCAAAGTCAAATTACGGCACTAGCTCAAGGTCAACTCGATTGGAATATTGGGGATCTAAGGAGAGTCCCCACAACTGCAAAACAATGACGGCAAAACAATGGTGATTTTTCTGTTGAAAATGTTGACGCATGGTCCACGGGTTTTGTAATAAAATCCAATGTACAGAAAGGTAAAGACTTCATTTTTGAAAAATATACATTTCATCGCAGACAATCACCGAACTTTTTTCTACTCTACTCCTAGACTCTCAATAGGAAACAAACTGTGGAATGCCCACATACATAAACTATAAGAAGCAAAATTAAAGCAGTCACTCACCTTGGCAGAAGAAATATCAAGTAGAGTACTGAGGGACGCAGTACACAGTATGCTCTGTCTCTCACAGCGTTTGGTTGGTTTGGTTCAGTTTTTACGTCTACACCCACCTCAGGTGATATGGCCGACGGGGCTCACAGCGTGTCACAGAGTAAAGGCTTTGTAGTGGTGAAATAGGCCCACTGTCACGTGAGCAGTACGATGTGGACAATGACTGACCAACTGACTGCATGGTCGTATGTCTCAGGTGTTCCCCCAGGAAATCAATTTGGGACCATTTTCAGCTCCTGTGTGTCTGTGTGTGTCTCTCTCTCTCTTTCTCTCTGTCTCTCTCTATCTGTCTGCCTGCCTGCCTGCCTGTCTGACAGTCTGTCTGTCTGTCTGTCTGTCTGTCTGTCTGTCTCTCCCTCCCTCCCTCCCCTCTGTCATTCTGCCATCTCTTGTCAATATTTGTTTGTGTGAAATAACATGTGCACAAGTAATATAATTCAATATTTAATCATTTACATAGAACAGTTTATTTCCTTGTCAGACAAGAACCGAATGAAGAAGAAAACCGTGTGTGGTGTTTATCTATCACCCTTGGAAATAAAGACTGATCTTATCTAAACTTGGCTTGTCTTGTTCTGTCAGGCCTGACTGATACCATGATACATTGTAATGACGAAAATAATGATATTAATAATATAGTGATTTACGGTGCACCTAACAGTGCTCTATGCGCTCACTGTTCTACAATACAAACAGACATGAAATTTATACATGTATCACACATTTTTGTCCTTTAACATGGACACGCCCTAAATAACATCCACACTACACGAACGCATCAAAACAGCTGAGGACAGAACAAGGTCAGTGTAACCAAATTAATTCAAACAGAAAGATTCACAGAAAATGTGGGCTTTAAGATGGGTCATAAAAGAGGAAAGGCCAGATAAACGTTTCAGATCAAAGGGCAGATTATTTCTCAGAAAAGATCCAAAATGGGCAATGATCAGAAAGCATGTATTGTGTCTGTATTGAGGGATTTTGAACTCCCAAGTATATGAAGAAGAGCAACGTGTACAAGAAGAAGAATAGGCATGGAGCTGTTCAGAGTGAATAGAGCTGATGCAGTCTGGTTATTTTATGAAAGGAAGCATAGAGTATAATCAGTCACACAGTTTCAATCCACAGTGGCACTTCATAGCATTGTGATTATCATCCCCATCATCATCATCATCATAGCATTGTGAACAATGGTCACCGACATCGTGGCCATTGAAATAGAGCAGAAAATGGAAATAAAACAGAACAAATGAAATCTTAGTAATGTCATGCTAGACCAATAAACTCCATGCAATATCCAAAACAAGTGTGACTGCCCGCGCCCAAGCAAACATGAACCAGAAGAACAAGAAAACCAATATAAACGCGTATCCAACGAGACAAAACAAAACAAGCGCAAATTTTCGGCCGACTAGCCTTTGTCAAGCGCGAACGCATGGTCACAAACAGATCACAGACACCAAACAATGGATAATAAAAACGGGACTAAAAACTTCCCTGCCGCCTCGTCCAGTGGGTAAGAAATGGAATGCATTCCATGTGTCTGTTTGTGACCGTGCTTCGCGCTTGACAAAGGCTAGTTGATTGATTGATTGATTGATTTGATTCAGTTTTACGTCAGCATCCACCTCAGGTGATATGGCCGACGGGGATAACCATCCCAGAGAAAATGGGGGCAATGGAGGACTTATCTAATCCTATACTGAGTAGATGTCGCGCCAGCAGGCAGCAAAAGTGTGTGTGGTATTTTACAGTGATTTTATCGTGGTTCTATTTGTTTTTGTACATTGAATTTTATATCAGTTTATTCCTCTTGGGTCCCGACAAATGGTGATGTAAATATTTTTTTTTAATTTTGAATATTTTACCGGATAATCTGATTTTAGAGTTTCGTATGCCTACTTTTCGTCATTTTAATTCTGCCGTTTAGGTCGGACATTTAACCTGTGAACTGTGTTAACATTTTAGCCTACTGTGTTCGCCCAACGCTACAGCTCCCAAACCTTCGTTGTTCTCTGCAAACATCATCCTCTCTTGACTGGCTCTCAATTATGGATCCGTCCGTCCTTAAACAAATTGGACTGACACTTTTTAAACACAGCAAATGCTACCTCGGTGGAGGCGTCTACCAGCGCATACGTACATTGGGGCTGTGTAGCAAGCCCCGCACTGCGCGATCCTGTCGTGGTGGACGTCTCCACCGACTTTGGCACAACCTGCCTCCTGCTGTGCCAGCCCGACGCCACTTTTCTTTTTCTGCTTCCTCGTCTCCTCCACTGCCCCTGCCTTCGACCTCGCTGCTGCGGGCTTTGTCTCCTCCTCTGCCATCTTCGCCTTCGCCTTCTGTCCTGGTGGTGCCGCCTTCGCCTTCTGTCCCGCCGGTGCTGCCTTCGTCTTCTGTCCCGCCGGCGCTGCCCTCGTCTTCTGTCCCGCCGGTGCTACCTTTGTCTTCTTCTTCTGTTCCATCGTTGCTGCCTTCGTCTTCTGCCCCGCTGGTGTCGCCTTCGTCTTTTGTCCCGTCGGTGCCGCCTTCTTCGCCACCTCGGCCGCCGCCATATGATAAACTTAAACTATGCCTTTTTAACGCTCAATCAATATGCAAAGATGGCAAAGCTGAGGTCATTGCCGATTTTATCGCTGATGAGCACGTTGACATTGCTTTTATTACAGAGACATGGCTTAACCCCCTTGGTCATGAACCTATACATGCTAGCCTCACTCTGAGTGGTTACAGGCTTGCTTCTTTCCATCGCTCATCTCGAGGTGGCGGTATCGCCATCCTCTACAACGACTCACTCCATTCCCGCCTATCTTTCTCGCAGTCTCTGCCTTTCTCCCATCCTTCTTTCGAGCACGTTGAAGTATCCTTCCAATCCACCCCTCACCCCATCACCTTCTCCTGTGTCTATCGACCTCCACCTAGCTCTGCCAACAAACTCACCACATCCACGTTTCTCTCTGACTTTGACCAACTGCTTGACCACTACTGCCTCTTACCTGGAAATCTCATCATTCTAGGTGACATCAATGTCCACTATGACAACACACCGTTATGACACAAGACATATCATCAACTCTCTGTCCAATCACAATATGACTCAACACATTTCTGAACCAACCCATCAAAAAGGTCACATTCTTGACTGGATCATTTCTCGTGATCACCACAATTCAGCTACTAACAATTGCTTAGTTCTTTCTACCCGTCTAACTTCAGCCCTTCCATCTGACCACTCTGCAATTCTCTGTTCTCTTGACATTTCTCCTCCTTCCCGTACCACGCGCACAGTGACTCGACGCAATCTCAAATCTATCGACCTCTCCACATTTTCATCTGATGCCTCCCGTCTCCTTTCTGAAAAGTCACATAACCTTGCCGATGAATTCTATACTACTCTCCACCATCTTCTGGACACTCATGCTCCAGCCACAACCCGTCTTTTACCTGACCGCCCCCCTACCCCCTGGCTCACTCATGAGATTGCCTGTGCAAAACGTGCCCGCCGCAGAGCAGAGCGCCGCTGGCGCAAATCCAAACTCACTGTACACAGACAACTTTTCCAAGCCTCTAAAACAAAAGTATCCACCCTCATTGCATCTGCAAAAACAAGCTATTTCCAAACCAAAATCCTGAATGCCTCTTCTTCAAAAGAAATCTTTACAACCATGAATCATCTCCTTGGCACACGAAAAGACTTACCTCTCCCAACAAAACATACAAATGAAGAACTCCCATCTGTATTCTCTAAGTATTTCACCACCAAAATACAAACTCTTCGTGACAGGCTTGACAGGACACCCTGTCAACCATGCCCACCTGACCCTTCCTTCTCTGGCACACCTCTCACTACTTTTACCCCAGTCTCACAAGAAGAAATTTTCAACACAATCAGATCCATGTCGTTCAAAACCTGCGAACTGGATCCTCTTCCAGGTTCTCTCTACTCCGATTGTCTCCCTACTCTCCTCCCATTCATCACTGACATCATCAACACTTCTTTTCAAACTGGAACTGTCCCAGATTCTTTCAAGTCTGCTATTGTTCACCCTCTCCTCAAGAAACACAATTTAGACCCAAATGAACTGAAAAATTACAGGCCTATCTCTAATCTCTCTTTCTTGTCAAAACTCCTTGAAAAAGTCGTCCTCAACCAGCTGAACTCTCACCTGTCTGCCAACAATCTCCTCAATCCTTTCCAGTCAGCCTACCGCCAGTGCCATAGCACTGAAACTGCCCTACTACACATTCTCAACAATCTCCTCCTTGCAACTGATACTGGCAAAGTCTCTCTCCTCACACTCCTTGATCTGTCTGCAGCTTTCGATACCATTGACAATGGTATTCTCCTTTCTAGACTTCATCATACTTCTGGCATCTCTGACATTGCTCTCTCCTTTTTCACTTCGTATTTATCAAACAGAAAACAAACTGTTCTCATCAATGGCACTTACTCTCAACCTGCATACCTGACCTGTGGTGTTCCACAAGGATCTGTCCTTGGCCCTGTTCTTTTCACTCTTTATACCTCCCCCCTGTCCACCATCATCAACTCCCACTCTATAAAACACCACTTCTATGCTGATGACACCCAACTTCAAGATAGTGACTCACCTGATAATATACAGCGCCTGTTGACTCGCACCACTGAGTGTTACTCGGACATTAAGAACTGGATGACACACAATAGACTTCAGCTTAATGACGACAAGACAGAAGCTATCCTCATTGGCACCCGTCAGAAACTTTCCCAGCTGCCTCCTCTTTCTCTCCCATTATGTAACACATCAGTCCCAATTTCTGATTCAGCTAAAAACCTTGGTGTCTGCATTGACTCTACCCTGTCCATGAACAACTTTGTTTCTCAAACTGCCAGATCTTGCTACTATCATCTCCATCGTATAAGCCTGATCAGGAAGTATCTCTCTGTCGAAACAACTGCAAAACTCGTTCATAATGTCTCGCATTGACTATTGCAATTCACTCCTGTCTGGTCTTCCTGCCTCCACCATTCACATCCTACAGCGCATTCAAAACAATGCTGTACGCCTTGTACTCAAAAAGAAAAAAGCTGACCACATATCTCCTCTCCTGGCACAATTTCACTGGCTCCCTGTATCAAAGCGCATACAGTACAAACTAGACACCATGTGCTACAAAAGTCTCAATAACGCAGCCCCCGATTACCTGTCAAGCCTACTTGAGATCTATGTTCCCTCACGTACCCTCCGCTCTGCCTCCGATCCTCTGACTTTTCGCTTTCCACGCACTAAGCTCAATACCTATGGTCCACGAGCCTTCTCTGTTTCTGGTCCACTCTCCTGGAACAAACTTCCTCTCTCAGTCCGTCAGCAACCTACTTTTGCCTCCTTCAAGTCCGCTCTCAAAACTCACCTTTTCTCCTCTGCATAAAATCCTAACCTCACTC
>JAPXFY010007593.1:0-10508 GCA_030674185.1 Monoplex corrugatus | reverse complement strand
CCTTTAGGCAATCAATGAATATAAATGTTAGTGGACACTAACCATGCAGAAATGATTTTTTGTGGCATGAATGTTTTCTTTTTTTCCGATGCCTTGGCACAGCTTTATTTATAGGCTGATACAATTGAGCCATGCTGTAACTGCATTTTGTTTTAGTTGCTTTTCTGGATAATCTTATTGTGTGTGTGTGTGTTTTCTGTTTTTTTTTTGTACGACTTTTTTCCCATAGAAAAAGCCGTTTTACCAATGATGTATTGAGCCAGCATATTTGCTTTGTGTAAAATACCAGTGTACATGTGTGTAATGCTCTGTTTACATCTGGGTGTCTAGGTAATGCTTACAAAGTCAATCAGAAGATTGCCTACACACACGTACATTGAGCCCTAGATGTGTACATACACAGAGCATTACACGCATATATACAGGCATTTGCTCTGTGTCTATGTAATGCTCAATATGGATGCACACTTGCAATTTTCTATGTCATACAGAAGATTGCCTACACACTTGTACATTGAGCACTAGATATGCATATACACAGAGCATTACACACATATATACAGGCATTCATTCTGTGTCTATGTAATGCTTAATATATGGGTGCACACTTGCAGATTTGCTTTTTTAAATGAAACATTTACTGCATTGTTTTATAACTCTAGGCACAAGAATTGACTTTTGTTGGGTCCCATCTCACTGTGGTATAAAGTGGAATGAAATAGCAGACAGTCTTGCAAAAGGAGCAAATAGAAACATTGAAAATTTATTAAACAATCCCTTAGATTTGTCCTCTTGTGAATTAATCCAGTTTATGGACAAGTACATACCTAAGCAGAATTTTAGTCAAAAAATGGCTACTTTACCATTGTGCCCAAGGCACATTGTTGAATTAATTCATAAATTAAGGCTGAATACATGGAACACTAAATATTCTCATGGCATTACTTGTGTCTGCAGAGAAAACATTTCTGTGCATCATCTTTTGTTTGAATGCTCAGTGTTGACCTCGCTCTATCAGGAGAAAGGTATTGAGATGAATAACTTTGATAATGTTAATTGTCTTGTATGGTCCATATGTTGCTGAAATTGCCATGGTTATTTCACAATCACAGGTTGCAAAATTTTTGTAAAATCACATTTTGTGTACCACTAGGGTCTTTCACTTATGTAAATATGCATTAATCAGATGTGGTTTGAAGTACTTGCATGGATGATAAGTTGTGTGTGGAGGTGTTTTTGCTTGTTTGTTTTTCTTTTTTTTTTAAGTGTCTAATATCATCTGACAATGAAAAGACATGTATGCATCACTACATTTTACTGAGGATACATTTCAGAAAGAGACTAATTAAAGTGATGGTCAAACAGATGTACACATGTGAAGTAAAAAGCAGCATACATGCAAACTCTTGTGTTTCTGCCTGTGGTCTCAGCTTCAAAATAAATGAAAATTTGGTAATGTATGATGCATAGATACACTGAATTTGGAGCCATAAGAAGCATGCTTTCTCTTTCTATTCCCATTACACAGACATAGTGACTGGGAAAAACATGCTATAAAATGAATCTACTCAAAAAAACATCATGAAATAGAAAACTTTAGCTTCAGGAGGGAAAAACATGCATGATATTTAATAGAAAAGCTTAGCTTCAGGAGGCTCGTCCTTCTCCTACCATGGCAATGCCTCTTGACCCCTTGGGATCTTTCAGTCTCCCTCTCAAAGAAAAGGTAATGTTTGGCATGTATGTGTGTATGCAATACTCTCGTCGTACAGAATATTGCCTTCACACGTGTACATTGAGCACTAGATATGCATATACACATAGCATTAACATGCATATATACAGGCATTTACTCTGTGTCTATGTAATGCTCAAGATATGGGTGCACACTTGCAGTTTTCTGTGTATATTGTGCATCACAGACTCGGAGTAAATGCCTGTTGTGTTCTGCCTTTGTAGACCATTCAACTGACTTTGTTCAAGAAACTCCTGTGATGGTGTGGAGTGGTAGGGGGTGCACACGAAGACAGTCAGATGATGGTAGGTTCAGGAACCAAGGGATGACAGACGGCCAAAAAGAACGCAGAAGAAACGACATGGAGTTTCTTCCCCTTTATTTTGCTTCCGAAACCAAGAACACACGCACTCACTCACAGCGTTCAAATATATAGCAGAAAAGCAGACCGCAAAGCCAGCAACACAGTGCTGCAGGCAAAATTGGCTTCATGAGGCAGAACTGACAGAAATTTGTGCTGTCGCAGCTTCTGTGTTTTTTGGCTTGCTATCTGAACAAGTATTCAAACATATTTACTATTGATAAAAATCTTAGAATTCAAGGAATAAAATGAAGCAAATCACATTTGATAATTTTGCTGTTTTTTTTTTTTTAGATCAAATGAGAGAATGAATCACTTTTAACAAGTTTGTGTCATATTTAACAAGTTGTGTCATTTTTTCTCTATTGGATAATAATTACTACAGCATGAACTAATTCTATGGTGAATGAAATAGTACGCATTTCACTCCTTTCATATGAATTTTGATTCTCCAAGACTGTGTCCGAGCGGAGAACTTTGAAGATTAGAACAAAACACAACTGGCTTTCCTCTTGCCTGGCTGTAGACATGAGCTTTTGATAGGATTTTTGATTAAAAAGTACTCTGTTGAACGGAACATACCTGAGATATAATTTCTATACATTTTCAGCTGTATTCATGCATAAATGGAGTCATTCACAAGGTTTCGATTGGGAAGAAGTCTGAATTTCGTAGAATGGCAATTTAGCACAGAACTCAACAATGACAAAGAGTGGAACAAAGAAGGCAACTGTTTGATCAAGATGGGTATTGTCAGTCATTTTGTGTATTCGTAAGCATGTGCTGAAAATATCCTACGCATGCGATATAGGAAATGAAAGCTTACAGACTTTACTTTTAATGCACCAGTTTAGAAAAAATACAGGCTTTTTGGTCCAGTATGGTTGTAATGACTATAATCAATTAATTTTTGTGACTTCAGTGATTATATATATATATATATATAATGCCGAACATTAAATAGTGGGGAAAACAAGTGCAGGCTAACAATTCTTCTGTCATAGTAATGACTTGGCAAAGATTTGTACTTAAGAAGGGGGTTGAAGATGAAGAAAATGGGAACATAAAATTAAGAAAATATGTAATAAATATGAAAACCCTTCACCAGCTGCATGAGGGAACCATCATAATCCCTCTTGAAGGCAGATCTATTGGTATTGCCTACTCCTAAGCCGTTCGTCGCTGGATTGGACTCATAGGGAGACACGGCTGATTGTGTCTGTGCTCTTGGCGTCAAATAGAGACACACCACAGTCCATAACTCTGGTGTTCTCACCACCAAGGGTTAAAAAAAAACCAACAGCACCCCCAAAGCAGCCAGCGAAGGGTAGTAGAATGAACACAAAAACGAAAGTGTGGAGAGGTAAAAAGTTGCTGAGAAACTAAAAACATCATGCTAACAGTATAAAGTGTAGGGGACAATCTTTGAGCCTACAATGCTTGAGGATCCATTCAAGGATGCAAGGGAGATCAAAGAATATGGAACATCTGAGTGGTCAGCTCTGCTGTTCAATAAAAACCCCAGGCATTGCCAGCGGCTAAGAATTGTGCAGAACAACCTTTACTTGGATCTCCTAAGAGATGCACTCTCCCACTGATTGACCAAATAATATAATGCTGAACAATTAAATAGGGGGGTAGAAACAAGTGCTGGCTAACAATTCTTCCAGTCATAGTAATGACTTGGCAAAGATTTGAACTTAAGAAGGGGGTTGAAGATGAAGAAAATGGGAACATAAAATTAGGAAAATATATAATAGATACAAAAACCCTTCACTAGCTGCATGAGGGAATCATCGTAATCCCTCTTGAAGGCAGATCTATTGGTATTGCTACTCCTAGGCCTTTCATCCACTGGATTGGACTTGTCAGGGAGATATGGCTGATTGGTCTGTGCTCTTGGCGTCAAATAGAGACACACAACAGTCCATAACTCTGTGGTGTTCTCACCACCAAGGGTTCAAAAAGAATCCAAAAGCAGCCAGCGAAGGGTAGTAACATGTGTTGCGGCACAAAGTGTTGCAACTGTACCAAGTGTCGCAATGCAACACTTTGTGTTCAATTTTACTCTCCTCCTCAGCACAAAGTGTCACACAGCACAAAAGTTTACTGGCGACAGTTTGATCAGCCTTACCAGCACAAATTTGATCAGCCTTACCAGCACAAAGTGTCGCAAGCAACAAGTGTCGCAATGACACTATTCTGTACATGTATGAGTGAGCAAGTTAGTGATGGTAGGTGAAGAGAGATACAGTGAAGGTAAGAGACAGGCAGATAGAGAGCCAGAGAGGTTCATTCGTTCGTTCGAAATCTATGATCGACAGAAAATAACTGTCAATCTGTTGCAAAATGCATATGCACGTGCAAGAATAATTGCCTGGCTATGACCTGTGCTAATCCACCTGGCTACATAAGCTGCTGCCCCCCCCCCCCCCCCCCCCCGAGAAGAAAACTATACTGATTTTCTGACTGGTCCTTAACTGTTTGTAAGTCTGTATATTACATGTATTGTATATGAGTGTGACACAATCGCAGTACCTGCGCAAGAGTATCTGGTACATTGATGCCACTCTTAAAGCGCTAGAGTTCCCAGTGACCTATGTTTGTTGCATGGCTCACTAGGGACTCTGGATCTTTACAGTTGAACACGTGCGTAGCATCAGGACAGAGGAGGAGAGTTGTGTGTGTGTGGGGGAAGAGGGGGGGGGGGGTGTATGTTACTTGTAATTGGAGAATATTTTAAATTGCAACCACATGTATCTCATGGGTAACAAAATTTGTGGGTTGTGCACATTAGGTCCCTAGCACAGTAAGGGCTTTCCTGGCACAAACTGTCGCATGTTCCAAAGTGTGACACTTTATGCAAGTGTTCTTACCACAGTGTCGCACTTTCGCACAAAGTGTTGCATGCGACACTTTGTGCAGTTGCGACACTTTGTGCCGCAACAAACATGAAACAAAACGAAAGTGTGAAGAGGAAAAAAGTTGCTAAGAAACTAAACATTATGCAAACAGTATAAAGTGTAGGGGGCAGTCTTTGAGCCTACAATGCTTGAGGATCCATTCAAAGATTCAAGGGAGATCAAAAGATATGGAACAGTCTGAGTGTAATATACACACAACACACACAATATATATATATAACCAAATATTTCCACCAGACTAATCGCTCCCTTCATCATCTCACATGTATAGTTGTGGAAAAGTTATTTCAGAGGACAATGATTACGGCCTTCGATGTGAATCTTCCTGGTTTAACAAATGACGTACTGTTTACCCAGAGGGTCTCAACATGGTCACCCACACTCTTCCCCATACCCTCCCTTCTCCCAGCCTCCCCTTCAAACAGTACCCCCACTTTCATCTCCCTTCGCCTTTACCCCCTCCCTATCTTCTTCATCTATCCTCATCGCCACACCCTTCAGTCAAGCCTTCTCTTAGACCTTCTCCTCCCAGGCGCTTGACCTTCTTCCTCCCTACCAGCTCCTCCTATATGATTCCTTTATGCACACACCTGTTGGTGACAACTCTTGACCTTCTTCCTCCCTACAGCTCTCCTATGGATTCCTTTATGTCACACCGTGGGACACTCTTGACCTCTCCACCCTACCGCTCCTCCTATAATTCCTTTATGCACACACTTTGGTGACAACCTTGACCTTCTTCCTCCTACCAGCTCCTCTAGGTTCCTTAGTCACACTGTTGGTGAAACTTGTGGTCTCCCTTTACCCCCCCCCCCCCCACTTCCACTTTACAACTTTGCTCCCCCCCCCCCCTTTGTATTGTTACCGAGATTACCCTCCCATCCTTCCCTTACACATGGGCTTGCGCGCACACAATTGCACACATAAAATTTTCCCCCCCCTCCTCTCCCAATTTTTGATAATTTCGTTCCTGCCTCCAGCCCTTCCCCTACTTGCATGCTTTTACCCTTTCTCCCTCTCCCTACTCTGCTCCACCTCTTCGGGAGTAGGCATGTATGTGGTCAGCCTGCTTTAAAATAGTACTCTAGTTGTGACTTACTTTATAAATATATTACCTTACTTACTTGTACACACCGTTTGAAATTTACAAGAACTACACATAGGCGAGATGAATTCCTTTGAAATGTTCATAGACAATTTAATCTGCGACATGGTATCCCCACCCCCTTATTTGTGGTGTGGTGTGTGTGTATGTTGGGGGGGGGGGGGGGGGATATTTTGGGGTGTGAGCTTGTTTCTGTGTATGAATGTTGGGGGAGGGGGATGGGCTATGGAGTCTATATTGGTGCAATGTTTAAAACTGGATCACTTTTGTTAACTGGCAAATTTTGATTTATTCTGTGTTTGGGGCCTGTGCCAGCCAGCTGTAATTCACTGAACGATAATCAAAGACAGGCAGAGTTAAGAACTGTTTGATTTTCCAGTAGTACCTAAATAAAGAAGTCCCTGAGGAAGGTCTAGAGCCAAAATGTTGGAAAGAAAAACTTGCTCGTTTGCTTTTTCATTGTGTGGTTGTACACACACACATATATATATATACACACGTCTATATATTAATATATGTGTGTGTATATGAGCTCCTGGCTGCACACCTACATTTTTTTACAGCAGTTTATAAGACGTATCAGATTTTTTTTTATCTGGCAGTTAGCAAAACTTTGTGAGCAGTTAGCAAAACTTTGTGATATGCTGTCCAGAATGGATACTTACAGTCCACTCCCGCATTTGCCCATGTAACCCATACATACTTTTTGTGGCTTTTTACTCCCTGTGCTCTTTACACAGCCTACTTTGTAAGCTCAACAGGTAGTTGGCCACCATGTCACAGTTGCATATTGTTCGTTTCTTTTCTGGATGTGTTTTATTCCATGGGCCGAGTTTTGTGATGCGACTTTGTTCCTTGCTGGACTTTGACAGCCCCAGGAAAGGCACAGTGTGGTCAGCTGGGCTACAGTGATCAGAACTTGACCATGTGCACTGCTCTGTGTATGTCTACATGTATAGAAGCTTGACCATGTGCACTGCTCCTTTTAGTCTCCTGAAAAATTTACTGTGACTGCTCGTGTATGTCCTCCCATGTAATGGATTAAACCCCAATGTGCACCTGCCTGTGTATGTCTCATTAAAACTTGACCATGGACCCCGGGGCTCAGTTAGTTGCCATTCCTCCGTATTAAAGGACTTGCCATGTGCACTGCTCTGTCAGTCCTGTAATAACTTAACCATGGCACGCCTGTGTATGTCCCTGATAAAACTTGACCATGTCACTGCTCTGTGTATTCTCAGTAAGAAACTTGACCATGTGCACTGCTCTGTGTATTCTCAGTATAGGACTTGACCATGTGCACTGCTCTTTTATGTCCTCTTTATAAAACTTACCAGTCACTGCTCTGTGTATGTTTTAAATTTACCAGTTGGATTTAAAAAACTTGACCATGTGCACTGCCTGTGTAGCTCCAGTAAAAAAAAACTTGACCATGTCACTGCCTGTTAGTCACATGAAAAGACTTGACCATTGCACCTCTGAGTACTCATGTTTAGAATTTGACCATGTCACTGCTCAGTTTGTATTTCCTTCAGGGGATTTAGGGGAAAAACTTGACCATGTGAACGCCTGTGTATGCTCCATTTTAAAACAAGCGGGGAATAAAACACACTAAACAAATTGCATATTTCGGGAGAAGGGAACCCCCCCCCCCTTTTTTTTTTTTTTTTCCCTTCTCTTTTTTTTGCATGTATATTAATAATTTCTTTTTACATATGCCTACTTTTGGGTTTTTCCAATGCAACATATTTTGGGTTTATACCGGGCTTCTTGCATTGTGGGACAATCGAAAATGAGTTTTAAAGTTTTGTGCATCCCTATACATCTCCCCAAAAAAGCAGTTTATAGCGGGTACCACAAGTATCGACGAAAGATATATCAGGATCAAAGACAAAACACAAATCTTAATGCTCCAAAAACGGTCACAAAAATTTTGGGGGAACTGTACCTGTCTATGCCATTTCTTCGAACAAGTATCGCCGGGGGGCTTGTTTCAAATGAAGATTCGGGTTTTTTAAGTAAATCGGTAAAAAAAAAAAATTGGCCATTTAAAAAGCTACAAGGTGTTTCATACACTTCTTTCTCAATAACTGAAAGTTACAAGACCCCATTTGGCTTTCTTACAATTACATCACGGAAGGGGCACCTTGGGAAAGTTGCATATTATTTCAACATTTTAAACCACCATTGCCCAGGGAATTTCATTTCTCTCATTTCCCTTTTGTACGATTAAATTCTGTTGTTTGGGATACAGATCCCTTTTAGTCAAGAAGAAAGATAACAGGGATGGAACGGTGGGAAAATGGATTGCCCTTCTTTAGCCCTGACCTCTCATTTTCCATTTCAGGGCATCACCCAGTTGTGCCACTAAAATGAAAGAATGTCAACAATCCTTGTATTTTTTTTCCCAAACATCTTTTTGCTGAACCTAATTTTAACTTTTTTCCCCCTTGGTTAATTTTTTTAAGTAAATTTTCCATGATCTAAAACCTATGGAAATTTTTGGCTTTGTTTAAATTTTTGTGGCACCATATCAATAAATTCAAGTCCTCCACCCATCTCCTCAAAAACCCAACCAAAAAAAAACCAAATAAACAAAAAACCCCCCCCCCCCCCCCCCCACCCCCCAAAAAAATAACAAAAAAGAAAAAGCCTTAAGAGTGGCATAAAGAAAGTAGGACAGCTAAGGAAGTATGGGATGAGGGTTTACATTTTTAGTTGAACAAAAATAATGGGAAATAAAGTCAGTAAAATAAAAGAAGGGGCCTTCATAAATGCAAAATATGAAATAAAGTGATGATGAAAAGTGAAATACATTACAAAAAAACAAAAATGCATCATTTTTGCTTCATAAATAGATACATACTAAATTAAAATATATTTTATTTTTGCCAATAATTTGAAATTAGCCTGAAATGACCAATTTAGGACATTTAGATCAAGCCATATCAGACGCCCAAATCTCATGTAAAAGATTAATTCAAAGGGCTTTAGATTGAGCAGATCTATCACTATTTAGGATTCTGCCCATGGGCCCCTTTTCTTGTACAATTTAATGCAAATACAAAAGCGTAAATATGAAGCAGAACTTGTCAAAATTTAGGAGGAGGGGGGTCAGTGTTTGGCCCATTGGAATCAGCTTGATTCGCACCTACAGCCCATGATGTGCACTGCACATTGCAAAAACAAAATGCAGGCATACGGGAAAAGAGAGACAGAGACAGAGAGAGAGAAAGAGAGAAAACTATTTCTCATTTCAACCCGCTGTGCAAATCAATTTTCCAATAATCTCAGAGTGACTAAGGGGCGGATAAAATTTTATCTGACAGTGTTTTTTAGAATTGGGGATTTTTACCCATCTGAGTTAGGTCTCGAACATAGGGGCTTTTTTCGCTGATTACAGTCTTACAGTCTGCTCATCACGGAGGGACTTGAAACATTTTGAAAAACAAATATATGAACAATTTAAAAGTACCTGACTGTATAAAAATGAATGATTAAAAAAAAAAAAAAAGAAAAAAGATGTAAAGGTCTTGAATGCAAAAACTTACAGATAAGAACTTTTTCTTCTGGAATTTAGGGGCATCATTTTTTACACAGGAAAAATTTATATTCAATGATTTTTTTCCCGAATCTACTATAAACCTGTGCCATGGATCTGAATTTTATGGAAAGGGTAAACAGGTCTCATCCATCCGCCATCGCAGTTTTAAAAATCCCTGTTTAAAACAATTCAGAAAGTTATACATTTTTAAGACCCCTTTGGTTATCCCAAACAAATCCCCTGTTCACATTGAACCCATGTCCTCTCACCCTTAACCTTTACCAGGGGGACCGCAGTCCTCCATTCTTGTTATTTAGCACATTTTTCACATTCAAATAAGAATTTCAAACAAATTCACAAAACCAGATCACTGGGTGTCTCATTCAAACATACTTTTACATACAAGTGAACTGTTTCAATTTTGGAATTTTTCTCAAAAGCCCCTATTCTGCTCCATATTGTAAAATAGGCTGCTCCGTGAATCAAATAACTTTGTAAAAACCTGAAGGAATTTTCCACCAAAAATGTACAAAAAGTTAAAAATTTAAAGCCTTCTTCACTCATCTGACTTATAATGACAAGCAAAATCAAAAACCAGTGGCTGTGAATAAATACCAAATATTTTATGCATTTAAACCCCAACAAATTTTTTTTTTTTCCTTATTTTTACGCATGCAAGATATCCCCCTTTTTAAAACACATTATTCGTTTTATTCATATTAACATTTTACTAATCTGCTTGCGCAGGAAACACGACAGTGTTCTTTTATTTTAAATTTAATAGTTGTCTTCTCTTTTTTTATTTTAGTTGCTTGCGCAGGGAAAATTACAACATTTGT
>JAPXFY010007592.1:0-10511 GCA_030674185.1 Monoplex corrugatus | reverse complement strand
GAGTGGCCAGCATGCAGTCCCGATCTCAACCCGATTGAGAACCTCTGGGATGAGCTGGATCGCAAAGTGAGGAGCAACCACCCCCTCCCAGGGATGCCCAACACCTCTACCAGATGCTGCAGGCCGAGTGGCAGGCGCTTCCACAGAGGATCTTCACCAACCTGGTCAACTCGATGAGGACTCGCTGCGTCGAGTGCCAGAACAGCCATGGCGGTTACACGCATTACTGAACTTTTGGGAGCATCAGAATGCCCTGTCTTGTGATTTCAATGACTTTGGGAAATCAAATTTCGATACGTACCCACTTTGATCAAATGTACACACCAAACGATTGCTCGAAATTGAAGGCAATTGTGTATCGTTATCACTAAAGCATGGAATTAAATGTTTGCCAAACTTCAACGCATTGGCTTTCTTATTTTGAAAGTTATGAATTTTTGTGCAAGTGATCCTTAACTTTTTGTGCGTAGTGTACACAGACCATACTGACTGACCTACACTACCAACATGAACTGATGGGGTGGTACATATACACAGACCGTACTGACTGACCTACACTACCAACATGAACTGATAGGTGATACATATACACAGACCATACTGACTGACCTACACTACCAACATGAACTGATGGGGTGGTACATATACACAGACCGTACTGACTGACCTACACTACCAACATGAACTGATGGGGTGGTACATATACACAGACCGTACTGACTGACCTACACTACCAACATGAACTGATAGGTGATACATATACACAGACCGTACTGACTGACCTACACTACCAACATGAACTGATAGGTGATACATATACACAGACCGTACTGACTGACCTACACTACCAACATGAACTGATGGGGTGGTACATATACACAGACCGTACTGACTGTGATGGGTGGTACATATACACAGACTGTACTGACTGACCTACACTACCAACATGATCTGATGGGTGGTACATATGCACAGACTGTACTGACTGACCTACACTACCAACATGAACTGATGGGTGGTACATATACACAGACCATACTGACTGACCTACACTACCAACATGATCTGATGGTGGTACATATACACAGACCATACTGACTGACCTACACTACCAACATGATCTGATGGGTGGTACATATACACAGACCATACTGACCTACACTACCAACATGAACTGATGGGTGGTACATATACACAGACCATACTGACCTACACTACCAACATGATCTGATGGGTGGTACATATACACAGACTATACTGACCTACACTACCAACATGAACTGATGGGTGGTACATATACACAGACCATACTGACTGACCTACACTACCAACATGATCGGATGGTGGTACATATACACAGACCATACTGACTGACCTACACTACCAACATGATCTGATGGGTGGTACATATACACAGACCGTACTGACTGACCTACACTACCAACATGATCTGATGGGTGGTACATATACACAGACCGTACTGACTGACCTACACTACCAACATGATCTGATGGTGGTACATATACACAGACCATACTGACTGACCTACACTACCAACACGAACTGATGGGTGGTACATATACACAGACCATACTGACTGTGATGGGTGGTACATATACACAGACCATACTGACTGTGATGGGTGGTACATATACACAGACCATACTGACTGATCTACACTACCAACATGATCTGATGGGTGGTACATATACACAGACCATACTGACTGATCTACACTACCAACATGATCTGATGGGTGGTACACATACACAGACCATACTGACTGACCTACACTACCAACATGAACTGATGGGTGGTACACATATACTACACGTCATTATTGAAGGGCCAGGAACGTTTTTGAGTCAATTTTTGAAAGGAGAAATAACCTATTTTCTCTTACTCTTTTCTCCAATTCGTTGCCGTAACTGAATGGATAAGAGCTCAGACAACATTGCAGTTTCCTTTTGGCACGTGTTTGGGGATTTGCCGATTTGCAATGGGCGGCCCAAGGAAGACAATTTCCACACGAAATTGTCGAATCTTCAGCAGGGTCTCTCTGACGACGCAGGCAAGGTAGCGACAAAATTCGCTTTGCACGTGCAAGGCAAGCCCTTTTTGAACACTACTCCAGCCAAAGTTGCCCGCAGACGAGGATAAAAAGGACCCGTTCTTGGTTCGTTTTAACCATGCTTGCAAGACGACGGATGACGGATGAGCATCGGGGGAGAGCCCTCGCTCTGCTTGATGAAGGCCTAGCGCAGCGGGAAGTTGCTAGACGACTTGAAGTGTCGCATTCCACAATCCAGAGACTGCTGGAGCGCTTCAATGAGACTGGAGCAGTCCAGGAAAGGCGTCACACGGGTCGACCCAGAGTAACGACAAGACGGCAAGACCGCTACCTTGCCCTCTCCGTCCTGAGGGAAAGGGCATCCACTGCGGTGACCTTGAGGGGTCAGCTGAGGGACGCAACAGGTGCTAACATCAGCTGCAGCACGGTGAGAAGACGGCTACATGAGGCAAACTTGAGGTCACGGAGACCGGCCGTCCGACCCGTGCTGTCACCGGTCAACAGAGTGCGCCGCATGACCTGGGCCAGGGAGCACGTGACCTGGACAAGGCAACAGTGGGCCCGGGTCTTGTTTTCGGATGAGTCCAGGTTCACCCTGACCTTTAACGATGGCCGGGCTCGGGTGTGGCGACGTCAAGGGGAGAGGTTCGCTGACGCCACTGTCCAAGAGCATAACCGGTACGGCGGCGGGTCGGTGATGGTGTGGGGTGGCATGAGCCGTGGTACCCGGACCCCCCTGCTCCCCATTGACGGCATCCTGAACGGGGTCCGGTACCGGGACGAGGTTCTGGCGGCCGTGGCACTGCCTGCGCTTGTGGACCTTGGTCAAGGCGCCATCTTCCAGGACGACAATGCACCTGCGCATCGAGCACGCCTTGTGACCGACTTCCTGGAGCAGCATGAAGTCGTCCGTATGGCCTGGCCAGCGTGCTCACCTGACCTGAACCCAATTGAACACCTCTGGGATGTGCTCGGGAGGCGCATCAGGGACAACCACCCCCCACCGGGCACCCTGGCCAGGCTGGTCGACATCCTGCAGATCGAGTGGGCGGCCATCCCTCAGGACACACTCTGTACCCTTGTGGGGTCGATGCATCGGCGCTGTGAAGCATGCATCCAGGCTCGGGGCGGACACACGCGATATTGAAAACAGATTGGCCAAATCTGACACTTTCTGTTTTTTGAAAAGGGGGGGATGTTCCTTTAAATGCATGTGCTGTTCACTAATGGGTCATTGTGCTAATTTCTTTTTCCAAAACAGGTGTGGAAATGATGAAATAAAACATAGAATCAATTCTAAACATTGTCAATTATTTCAACTTGAAATTAGAGAGGAAGGAAGAAGTGGCCCTTAAATTATGATTAGGAGTATACACAGACCATACTGACTGACCTACACTACCAACATGAACTGATCATCATTGTTACCATGTGCCCTGCTACATGGCGTTGGCAGTCATGGTCTCCATATAAATCGATCCCTTGTCGCTGCAAGTACATCTTCCACCCTCTCTGTCCTTAGTCACCCTACAAGTCTGTCCAATATTTTTCTCCCTAGTTCTACCTGGTGTTCTCTTTCCCTCCAGCTTTCCTGTTGTGACCAGGTGCTCTCATTTCTCTTTCCTCATAAAATGTCTTATACATGCTGCTTTTCTTTTTCTAATCATTGTTAATGATCTTGTGTCTACCTCCTTCGAGACTTTGTTTTCATTGCTGTCCATGGAACTCTCAACACTCTTCTTAGGAACCACATTTCAGTTGCTTCAGTTCTGTTCTGACTTTGCTTGTTGACTGTCCATGCCTCACAACCATACAACAGTATCCGTTCTATATAACACTCAAGAACTCTCTACCTGATGTTAATTGATAGGCATTTGTTGGTAAGAACGCTTTTCATCTTACCGAATGCTGTTTTGGCTCGGCCGATTCTGCTGGCTATTTCTGATGTGCATCTGCCGTCTGGCGAGATTACCGTTCCCAGATATTTTAAACTCATCAACCTGTCTCAAAGTTGTGTCATCTGCTGTTATTTTGCATGAGGGGATTTCTTGTTTTTTACTGATTACCATGATTTTAGTCTTCTTGCTATGTAGTTCCAGCCCTTATTGCCCTTGTTTTTTTTTCCTTCCAATTTCTATTATGTTCACAAGGTTTTGTAGGTTTTCTCACTTTCTGCAATAAGCAAGGTGTCATCTGTGTAACGAATGTTGTTTATCATTTTTCTTCAAACCTTTATCCCAGGGCACTCATCTAGATTTCGCATGATGGTTTCGCTGTAAAGTGAAAACAAATCTGGTGACAGAACACAAACTTACCTGACTCCTCTTTTGATATTTTGGAAAGAGCTTATACTGTTTTCTATTCTAATTGCTGCTGTTTGCTCCCAATACATATTTCTGATTATTCTTAGATCTTTTCCATCAATACTGAGCCTTTCTAGTTGGTTGATCAATTCTTCATGTCTTACCCGATCGAAAGCCTTGGTATAATCAACAAAGCATATATATAAATCTTTATTAAACTCGACTGACCTCTCTATGATAGTTCTTAGGATGTATATGGCATTAATATTTCCTTTACTGACCTCTCTATGATAGTTCTTAGGATGTATATGGCATTAATATTTCCTTTCCCTTCCACAAACATTTTTTTTTTTTTTTTTGATTCTGTTCCTCTTGTCCTCATCATGATTATTCTTATTAGGATTTTTGTTACATGGCTCATCAAGCTGATTGTACGATGGAGTTCCCATTCTATAGCCCCTGCTTTCTTTTGTAAGTACAATGACAATTGGTTTTGACATATCTTTGGGGATTTTTCCAGTGTCATAAATTTCATTTAGAAGGTCCGTTATTTTTGCAATATCGAATTCTTCTAGGGTCTCAATCATTTCTGTAGTAATATTGTCTGGTCCCAGGTCCTGTTTCCAGTAAACAAGACACTACAGCAGCAAATTAATACTTAAGTATGCACAGAATTGTCTTGTCCTCTCAAAGAGCAGAGGAACAGGAAATTTTGAATAAAATGCATTATCAATTTCCACAATCCGCATTGCCCAACAACTTCAATCCCCCCTCTCATCCTCTCCCCAAAGTCCCAGAACTGTGTTGCCATAGTCTGGCACCACACTGTCTCCACTGGCCAGACAGTCAGGGTCCCCAAGGTCTACAAACAAAAGTCTCAACAAGTAAATATACAAGCATATCATACCCATCACTACACAGACATTTTTAGCAAACAAATGTGCAAGTATATTACACTATTAGTATTACACTATAATCAGCGCCTAACAAGTAAATATGCAATCATATCATACCCATCACTGCACAGACATTTATAGCAAACAAATGTGCAAGTATATTACACTATTACACTATAATCAGCTCCTAACAAATAAATATGCAATCATATCATACCCATCACTGTACAGACATTTTTAGCAAACAAATGTGCAAGTATATTACACTATTACACTATAATCAGCTCCTAACAAATAAATATGCAATCATATCATACCCATCACTACACAGACATTTTTAGCAAACAAATGTGCAAACCTAGTACACCACAATCAGCTCTAAACAGATAATTTCATCAAATATGCAATTACATAACAGTATTATCATCTCTACATTTAATGTTTTCACAAAATTATGAAGTTCTATGATGAAAGTTTCCAGTAAACACTTGTAACCCCCCCACCCCCCACACACCATTATGATACAAACACACAGATCTGTGACCTAACGCATACAAACAAAAATCAAAATCTGACCTCCCAGCACAAAATCAGTCTTAAATAGCATTTGGGGTATTTTGAGATATACCTATCATGGAAAGTGTACATTCTGCTGATTATTTTGGTACTTGAATGAAGCTTGTACTCCAAAAAAATGTAGACATCATGTATGTTTGAAGTCATAAAGTTGTATGACCGCCATTTTAAGAAAATGGCCTCTAAAGTTTTCATGTACTTTCCTACACATTTTCCTTGAATTTCTTTATTTGATGGCTTTGACCTCATTTGTTTCTCATTTTAGCTGTTATTATCCGAAAGGTGCACAAAGAGCTTTCTGTCAGTATATTACATATGGGGGTTCTGTGCATTTTACAGTTGGCAATATGAGACAAAAATAGGTACTTTCGTTAAGAAATTGCGTTCTTTCTGCTACGATCAGTGCACTTAAATACCATTTTAAATTGATTATATTTTTCATGAAAAAAATGTCTGTGGGGGATAGATTACAGTCCACAGAAATCAATTTTGAGAAAAAGTCAAAACACCCCAGATAGACCTTCACTAACCTTTTCAGCTCCTAGTGCTGTTCGACTGACTGCAAGTTAAGACTGAATTGGTGGTGGGAGGTCACAAATAAAAAAAATTCTCATGTTCATCCCCTCTCCTCCCATACACACATAATCACTGACCCAACCCCAACATCTCCCCTCCAAAAACATCTAATTTCTAAAAACACACATTCACACGCACTTATACCCATGCTCACTCACATTCATACATTGTCAATGAAACGAGCCAGGGGTTGTCAGGCAATTAATATCCAGGAACTAAGTCACTTCATAATTACTAATCATCAAATTCACTTCATAATTACTAATCATCAAATTCACTTCATAATTACTAATCATCAAATTCACTTCATAATTACTAATCATCAAATTCAATCAGTTGATTACTACTAATTATCAATTTAACTCAGTTGATTGCTATAAATTATTAATTTTTTCTGGTGTACAAAAGCCAATTTTAAGTTGATTGCTACAAATTATTAATTTTTTCTGGTGTTTTGTACAAAAGCCAATTTTAAGTTGATTGCTACAAATTATTAATTTTTTCTGGTGTACAAAAGCCAATTTTACTCCTATAGACCTGAAAAGTGTCCCTAGAGTCCTGAACGCTTTGACAGAGATGATATTAACAGCACAACAAACACGATTCATCATGAAAAAAAACAAAAACAGCAACAACCATAATCAGTGTAAATCAAAAGCAATATGCAATAATCCACAAACAAAATAGTGTTATATATATATAATATACAGGCATCACTACTGAGACAGGTATCCAGAAAACATTTGGGCAGATATGAAGAAGACCTACACTGAAATTGCAAAAGGCAGGAAAAAAGAAAACCAACTAAGCCCTTCCCATCTATTTCAACAGATAAATCAAGTTCAATCCACTAAATTCCAGCCCAGAAATGAGTGCATCAACAACAAAGAAACAGATGGATTGTACATGGAGCATATCTTTTAAGCAACAATAGTCCTCAAGACACCATGCCCTGATCTGAACTGTTCAGAATCAGGACCAGAACTACTTTGAAGTAAAACTGAAGCAGCCACAAGCACTTAGAAGCAAGAAAATCACCAGGAACTGATAACATTCCAGGAGAATTGTTAAAACAAGCTGGAAAAGAAGGTCTAAAAGCAATGCACCATCTTTGTTGTAAAATCTGGAATACTCATCAGTGGCCAACAGATTGGAAACTTCAAGAATTTGTAACGCTTCACAACAGTTGTACTGTCAAAGATTGCAACAAGTACAGAACCACTGTCCTAATCAGCCATGTCACAAAGATTGCAACAAGTACAGAACCACTGTCCTAATCAGCCATGTCACTAAGATTTTGCTCATAATTATTCTCAACAATTTGAAACCCAAGACAGAACTGACTGCCATGCAAGCTACAGATCCAACAACGGCACAACAGACTTGCTATCTGTGTTACAATACACTCATAGACAAAATAAAAAGCACTGGAAAAGAAACTTTTGTCAACTTCACAGACTATAGCAAAGCATCTGACAGCGTCATTCATCGCCACCTGTTCAACGTAATGGTCAAAATGGGCTTTCCTACACATCTCATTTTGTCAACTGCCTCATTATATGAAGACCAAAAGGCTACAGTTTGATGGAACAATCAGAAATATGAATTCTTCAACATCCACTGGGGAGTTAGACAAGGTTGTATCCTCACACCGCATCTTTTAACATCTACATGGAACAAGTCATGAGAGATGCTGATACAGAAGGTATAGGCATAAAGGTGGGAGGGAAAAAACTTACAAACCTGCACTATGCCTATGATACTGTGCTATAAGCAGCCAACATTACCAGTATGAAAAGAATTCTATAGATGGTGGATGCAGCAGGCAAGAAGGCTGGTCTTAACTTCAATGCCCAGAAAACAAAAGTGCTACATATCAAAGGCAAAGACACTGAAAACAATCATGACATCTTAATTAACAAAGTTCTTTCAGAAAATGTTAAGGATTTCAAACATGTTGGTTCTGTAATAACTGATGATGGAACCTGCTCCAAGGACATCAAAATAAGAATTGGAACGGACTACCGACTGGAAGGTTGTGGGTTCGAATCCCCATCAGTACCTTCAACAACAACAAAATCATTGTGGGATTTTCCAGCTCTAACCAGCTCCTACCCAGAGTTGGGTGTGCTATGGGCTCATTGGGAAGACTGGAACCACACGGCCGAGTCTCATCCACTTCACGGATGCGTCACTGAGGGTGTTGCTAAAATCTTCTGAGCAGCACCGCAGCTGTCTGTATCTCTCAGGCCTGGTTGACGCCAGGATATATTATGATAGCGTAGAGTACAGCCCTGTCACGCAGTCTCAATCCTAGAAGGAACTCCATAGCATCATGATCATCATCCACATCGACATCATCATCATCAAATAATAAAAACTGTTTCAGCTTCTGTGGCCATTAAAGTGGCGCAGAAAATGGTACCAAAAAAAAAAAAAAGAAAAGGTGAGCACAAAGGTAATTTCCCTGAGTGCAATGATACTGAAAAAAATAAAATAAAGTAAAAAAAAAATAATAATAAAAAAAGAACAGGAATGGCAAGGCAAAAAATGGACCAATTGAACATCATCTAGGAAGATGGAGGCATACCATCATCATCATCATCAAATGCCTTGCCACAGGGCGTTGGCAATCATGGCCCTCCATATGTTTCTATCCCTTATTGCCGCAAGCACATCTTCCACCCTTTTGGTCTTCAGCCACTCTGCAAGACTGTCCAATATTTTTTCCCTGGGTCTACCTGGTGCTCTCTTTCCCTCCAGCTTTCCTGTTGTGACCAGGTGCTCCAATTCCCCTTTCTTCATAAAATGGCCTATAATGTTGCCTGTCTTTTCCTAATCTTCCTTAGGAATGGTCTTTTTGTGTCTGCCTTCATCAAGACTGCCTCGTTTGTTTTCTTTGTTGTCCATAGAACTCTCAACATTCTTCTTAGTAGCTACACCAAACAGCATGCATCAGGCGGAAATTCTGCAGATTTGACCTACTTTTTTGTGAGATCCAAAACAAGTTTGACTGCCCACGCCCAAGCAAACACAAACCAGAAGAACAAGAAAACCAATGTAAGCGCGTATCCAACGAGACAAAACAAAACAAGCGCAAATTTTCGGCCAACTAGCCTTTGTCAAGCGCGAACGCATGGTCACAGACAGATCACAGACACTAAACAATGGATAATAAAAACACGGACTAAAAACTTCCCTGCCGCCTCGTCCAGTGGGTAAGAGATGGAATGCCCATGTCGTCATGAGCAGTAGTAAGAAATGGGGAGAGGGGAGGCAACTATGATGTCAAAAGGGAAGTGAGATGAGTTCTGCAATTTTGAGAAATGGCCATGCTATATCGGTATAGCCCTGTTCTGAAGAAGGCACAGGGCAAGAGCCAAGAGATAAGGGAGTAGATTGTGCCCGGTGCCAAGAATCTGGTAGGCGTGGGAACAGGAAGAGACATGAAACGGCATGTCTGAATTCTGTTGCGCAGTGGATTACTTATGGTTTGTCATTAAGACCATATGGTTTGCGTGTTCCAAGTTTATTATTTATGAGGTGGGATTCTCTGTCTTTCCTGTCTATGGTGCTGTTTGTTCATGGGATATTTGGAGGAACAAATCCTACAACAATACAAGAAACCCAAACCTGAATTGTACAAAAGATACATAGATGATTGCATTGGCCAACTTTTACAATTCATCCATTACGTCCAAACGTTTCACCCATCCATCAAGTTCACATATGAAATTTCAAACACATCCATAAGCTTCCTGGATATCGAAGTTTCCCTTCAATCTGAACAACTAGTCACTACAGTCCACTACAAACCTACAGACTCACATTCCTACCTGGACTATCAATCATCTCACACTTCCAACACCAGAAACAGCATTCCCTACACGCAGTTCTTGAGACTACGACGCCTCTGCTCAGACGAAAACAATTTCCAGGACAAAGCAGTTGAAATGACTAGATTTTTCCTGCGCAGACATTACCCACTCGAGGTCATCAATGAAGCCCGGAAAAAAGTCAACTCTGTCTCTCGGCCAAATGCCCTCCATTCGAAGCCCAAAGCTGCCACAGAGGATCGGCCAGTCCTCA